>JABASF010001549.1:0-21074 GCA_019776145.1 Harlomillsia oculata | reverse complement strand
TTTTCGCTCTGTATTCTTGTGTAGATAACCATTTTAATTGGGATTGTAATTGCTGTTGCGTCCCAAACAACCACGCCAGCAAGTAATCTTCCACAAGTCCAGTATGAGCTGGACGAACTGGCATTTAATCCAGAACTTGGCAATGCTCCTACGAATCAGACTACAGATAACACACGGGTCGCGAGCAATAATTCCAGCACGTTCAACAGTAGTGCTCATGGAAATGTTCCAGCTTCCATACTACCACAAGACGCTATTATTATTGGAAGAAGACCTTTTGGCGGATTTGGTGGCGGCTACGGTCGTCGTCGTTCCTGGAGAAGATATCGTGGTTACGGGGGTTATGGAGGATACGGAGGTTATGGAGGATACGGTGGTTATGGAAGATATGGAGGTTATGGAGGATACGGAGGATACGGAGGATATGGCGGTTATGGTTATTACGGAAGACGTTAGACCCAATACAAAAATATGAAAATTCCTATAGGACGATTAAGTATAAATAGATCATGGTTTCTTCGAAACTACTACAAACTAACGGATTAGTTTTTTGTATACCCTTTGTTAATTTGCAATGTTATTTGATCGATCATTTCCTCCATAGAAATTAGCCAAATGGATTAAAGCTTTGTACCAAAGACCTACAAAAGTTATGAATGGTGTAAATAAAAAGACTTTCCTTTAGCTCACAATGTCATTACTCATTAGTCAATCATTCACAGCGTTAGATTTCCGAATCATTGTTAAAATGAGTTCCATGAAACAAACAAAGACTACATTAGACATCTTCTACCGCTACTTGCGCTACGCTAAGTACGTGGGGATTTTCCCTTATGATGTGTTTATCAAGGATTTTTGCGTCGAGTCCATTCGACTTAAGTGATTCATGCATTACCCGCCTGTTCAATATGTGCGTTCAACTAGTCTACGGTTGTTTTGTTGTCATTTGCATTATCACGGCTGCTCATTCCGATACAAATGCCAATGTACTCATCCTCACCATGTTCAACTGGGTTGCTGTAGGATTCCTATGTCCTGGAAATCTCATTAAAAGGAAGCAAAAGGCAATTTGTGAATTTCTTTGTCTTTGGAATAAAGTGGAACGTGTTGAAGGTATCAATATTACACATACTTATCCTCATACTCGTATTAAAGTTGTATAATTGAAAAACTGCACTGCATCTTAAAAAGCTGTAATAATAATTATTATTGTTGTTAAAATAATAATGCAGAAGCTAGCCGGAATTTAAAGGCTTCCACCCGGTTCATGAAATCCAGAACTGGACGCGAAAATCCTAGCTAGTAGCAAACACTTACTATCATTGTGTAATTTCTATTTCAATGATCCTTATGGTTATGACACTTCATCAATTGCAAATCCCTTCATTTTACCATACTGCATTGCTTACAAGAACAGACGAATTATTCAGCATTCGACGATTGCACATTTTGACATTCTCCACAGGAGTTCAGCTTTACATGGTCCATTTACTATGGTGCTATTTAAGCCAATTTGATTTATACTTGTATATAATGGAGCTAAAAGCGTCACGGGGACGGGTTGTTTGCAACTCATCTCTTACAATAATGGCGATAATGGTCAAGCCGGCATTCTTTGTACTCCGGCTATTATTAGCAACAACAACGATCGCAAGAATGAAGTGAATAATGGAACAAAGAAGAGTCATCCAGAATTTTTTCAGTATTTGAATTGTCAAAGTCAACGGCAATTGTACGATGAATGCGACGACACGTACGGAAATCCCATCCAATGGACATGGTGAGCAAAGCAGTCTCACAGTATGACAAATTGATGAACGTCATGAACGAACGGTTTCAATCATTTGTTCCAATGGTTGCTCCTGCTCAATAAAGTCGGTCTATTGATCCTCTTTTGCATTTTTGTGTACGTGCCCTTGAAATATCTCAAGGCCGTCCCGTTGCATAGTCTTCTCGTCTTCTTTTGAATGGCATGTCATCATTTAGTAGAGGTTTTTCTCAAATTGTCTGCCATGGGCAGAGTCCACTCAAGACACAATGTCTCTTCAATTCAAACATTTGGAATCAATATTTGACCAATTTGCAATTATTGCCTGATCAGCATTTCTCACTGATGCAATTCGTCAAGTTGCAAAGTACGATTAATATCTGTCCCACTTTAGGATTTCAATGCGGTGAATTTTATGGTATTCTCCCTGGAACCATTTTGACATTCTTTTCCATTGCGACATCCTACTTAATTGTGATATTACAGATTCAAACTTAGTCATTACGGTTAAATATCGGTTAAGCTAACTCTACTGCAATTAACTATGCTTATTACGAGTGCTTTTGCTTGCGTCATGTACTTGTAATTTGTAATGCAAGGCAGCATTAAAAGGCCTCATAATTCTTCATAATAATTATTATGAAAATGTGTACCCTAATAAAAACTAAAGTTAATATTATAGCTTTTTAAAGCGAGTAATTACGGATTAGGCATTTTAATGCCTGAATAATATCTGCAAGCTAACCTAAATTAGGAGTTGTGATTGTCTTATCATGCAAAATATGTGGTTGAGTTTGGAAACCAGCTTCAGTATGTTAAATCCCTGATATGATTTTTTTCATTGAGGTTTTATTTTAATGCATAATTATGGCCTGATCTGTGGTAACAACGATCCTTGACACGTCGATTGGCCTTATCGTGTTCACAAGGTGCTGTGAAATCTAAACGTAAGCAGGATTGATGCATTAATTGCATTTCATTGAGCAAAATTGCCGCGACGGCAGATCAAAGTTCAATATTCGTAAACTTTGGCACTCCTGCCGTGTCACTTTCAGTACTTAAAAAGAAAAAGCAATAAAATGTCACTGTCCAGATAGGTCAGCAATTTCTATTTCATTATGCATGTGACCTTATCGGTAATCTCTAAACAGTGCATTATGAAATATAGCATTATAATATAAGAAACGGAACTTGGTTTAATATTTTGTGTTATTCAGTCAAAAGTTGCATTACATTGTGCTACGTAAGCATAAGGAAAATAATACAACATTATAATTTTTTATGGTATTTTTTGTAGTGTTTGTAAATTTTTTGTGTACTGTATTGTCTAGTACATTACTAATTAAATTGAATATTGTACTTATTAGATATAGTTGACTGTAATTACTAGTATAGATTGCTTAAAACATAATGAACTCGGGAACGAGAGGCTTTTCTTTCATATTCGATTGATTGTCATTAAAATTATATAGTAGCATTGGCATTGTAAAACTAGAGTTCAAAGTTTTGTAAAATATATAATAATTGTTTAAAATCTAACTAAAGGGAGAGCTAATAGGAGACAATAGCGAAGATGGTTCCATGATGAACTCAAAAGACTTCATGGACCATTCAAGAGCTTCTTTTTCATAAAACTCTTGATCTTTCTTTGCAGCGAATGATTTTCGCATTTCACTTTCAAAAAGGCGTCTTTTTTGTCGTTCCTCCATTTCCTTTTGATTAGACGGAGCGAGCGTTCGTTTAGATTCGTTCAGTATGAGATCAATGACACTTGACTTGGAGAACTCGGAAGGAGAAGGAGTGGTCGGTGTCGTCGGAGTTTTCGGGGTTGACCGTCCACTGGATGACTTCCTAGCCTTTTTGGGTGCGGGTTCTCCAAACAGATCAGTTGTACTAGATGGGAATGAACTAGGGGACAAATCAGTTTTGTTGTGACGGTCACCAGTTTTTGGGTAATCAGTTGCTACCTTCCTTTTATTACTCGGTTCAACTTCCACTTTATCAGAGTGTACCGGCTTTTGGGGCATTATGGGGCGTTTTGTCGGCGGTGGGGGAATGTAGACATCAGTAAGTCCACTAGCCGGGTAATGGGGGGAACCCTTTAATTTTGTACAAGGAACTCTATCATTGGGACGCATTTGATCATGATATTTCATGGGAAGGCTACTATTACTAATCTTATCTTTACAAACAACGGGAGAATGAATGTTACTGTTAATGGGGTGATGAGAAGCTGAAGAAGATGAGTTGGACGAATGGCTCAGGACCTGGTTGCATGATATTGGGACTGTGACGGCGACTGACCCTGGTGAACCACCTGTTGAAGTGCTGGTCGTAGTGGGACTTGGAACCGTTGGGCTTTTGTGATACAAAATCTTCTGGATGTGAACACTGTTCAAACCTTGACCAGTCACAGGCGGGGTGTAAGCAGCAACTTGCAAAGGGACGAGTAATCTTGGCTGATGTCCAATTTGACTTTGACACAAAATGCGATTTTTCTGATGCAATTTGATTTTGAGATCCTCTCTAGGGACTGCAAGGTAGTTGTCCTCCTCATTTTTCTTCTTCTCCTGCTTAAAGAGTTTCTTCCCGTCTTGTTGTTGTTGTGACTTCAAGTCCGGCTCCTCACTTTTGTTATTTTGAGGTTGGGCCAGAGGCAAGTGGAAAAAGGGTTCCTTGGGATCGATGAGAAACAAGTCATCCCTCAGTTTCTTCGACTTCGACTTACTATCCTTATGCTTCTTATTGTGACCGTATTCAGATTTGGTCTTATTACTATTCTTACAATCTTTGCTGGATGGGATTGCGTGAGCAGCATAGACATTCTCATTGTTCTCTGTCACCTTGAATGTTCTGGTACTCACTTCTCCTCTTCCCTCCGACTTGATATCTTCACCCTTTGCTTTAGCTTTTGTTTTGTAGTTTAAGATTTGACCTCGGTAGTAGGCATCCAACTTGTCCCAGTCTTCCAAAGCTTGAACAACAGCTACGACTTTTTGTTGAACAGGATACTGTGGTCTCTCCGGCTTGATGGACACTATTACCATGTTTTGTTGATGTTGTCGAGAACGACCTCCATGGGTCATATTGTCACTTTTCTAACTTTTTCGGATCAAGTCCACAACAAAACAATAGCACAACTTTCTGCAACAAACCAACAACAAATCCGTAAGTAATGTAAATTGAAATTCTTATTATGGAATGTGAGATTTGCATTGTTAGCTTTCATTTCTCTTATTCTCTTCCTAATTACAATAAACTATTATAACTATAACTATAACTATAACTATAACTAACCCACATTGCTCAAATAATGACTATACTAAAAGTTTTCACATTTAACGATTCCGTTTCAATTGAATGTTTACCGAACGGAACATATACACACTAGAAGAATTGCAATATTGTTGTTTAACTAATTGTTTAGCATGCAATTATGACTCACACTACTAAAGATGAAACGAATTGCGAAAAAGTGCACACGCGACCGCATGACCTTAAAAGTAAAACGAAAACTATAAAATACATGAAATTAATGAAATGCTTACCTCTCTGAAACGTATGGAACCGCAGGTGGTGTGTTACGTAGTTTACAAGGTTTGACTTGAGATTATGGAGATATCGTTTCACAGTGCAGCACAATTAAAATTTAACTGAGCATATACAATAATAGTTATAGTACAAGTACTAAACTGGAGTAATTAAAGTCGTATGAGTAAGAACAAGGCACAGAAAATGTTGGATTCGTCATTCAGACAATGAACAACGATTTGCATAATATGAATTCCTCAACTCGGAAATGATTGAGCTATGCAAGTTTTTGGAAGTATTGTAATTGGCAGGCACTGCTGAATCCAAGTGGACTGGTTACTTTTCCAAATCAAAAAAAATGTTGAGTCAATATTAAATTAGTCAATTGTCCATGTCCCAATTTTGACTGCTGTTCACACAAGGAACTTCAAAATAATTCTAACAACCTAAGCTCTAAGCAAGCTATTTAACTCTTTTGGTCCAACTTCCACGCGAACACGACGAATTGCACAGTTCAATAGACAGTGGATCAATGAGCCGTTCAGAGGAGTGAATGCTCCGAGTCGTACGTTCGTTCGGAACGTTCAATTGAAAGGTTGGAACAGCCCCAATCCTTTACCCAAAGTCGAAGTCGTCTAACCCGTCCAACCCATGCAAAAGTTGTTGGGACTGGGACGGGATTCTGGATAGGCCCAGCACATTACCACAACTCTAACTCTTTCTCATCCATTTACATTTAGTATGCATTTTTCATATAACGAAAACCATTTTAAGCCATTGGGAGGCCGGAGAAGAGCACAGCATCCAGCATCATTAGCATGAGCTATACATGGAGAACACAAGAGCAACTCTGTAACTCTTTTCCAATACTTCCAATCCTGTCAAACTCATCCACATTCACAATCCAGAAAGACTATATTTCTCTCTCATAAACGCTGTATCTCATTAGAACCTAACCAACAACTTACCCAAAATGCTACACATAATGTACAGCTTCCAAAAATCCTCTCTTGTGCATGAACAACATTATTATTAACTCAAATTACTAATAGTTTCCACATGATATACCAAATAATAGCGTAGAAGACTTTGTATTTGTATAGTAGACTTAGTATACTTTGTAAATGCATCCGTGTATTACGCCGCAGTCTCACAAACATTATGCATTTAACCACATTTTGAGCTTATGCCAATTATGTTTTGTTGGATTCAGAGATGACGATGATATGACAAGACGACGAGGACGGAACATGAATGACATGAGCACACCTTTGTCAAAAAACATGTGTAATACACAATGAACTTTGCATATAGGTTCGTTTCAGTTCGTTTCTACTATTTCTACTATATGAAAAGAAAATGCAGGATGTTATAATGAACTGCAGGTCGCAGATTTTCAATTCGTCGGCAGTCCAGTTGTTGTTGCCTAAAAAAGACATATTGTTGCCAAAAACTGTTTTTTCGAAAGCCGGTAAAATGACATGCGATTGAGACACACCGTGTCACAATCGCACACGATCCGAGGTTGTTCAAGTATATTAGTATATAGTAAATATGAAAGCTGAGGCTAGATTCAGCTTGAAACTGAAAATGTAGTAAATTACTATTACAATTACTGTAGTATTTCTTGTTTAATTTTAACTTTAAACTTTAAACCTTTAGCAAGTTAATTCATAGACAAGCTCATTTATCATGCATTAATAGTGCATACACAGCATATACATTGAGGACTATGAAGCCATGGTTTGAATGACAGACTGACTGCGATGCTTTGTTTGTTCATGTCTATGCTATAAATGGTCATATTGCAAAGCTAATGTTGCAGTATCTAATGTCTACTAGGTTAGATATACATTTAAATATGATTAGAGTTTATGGTTCAAGTACACAAGTATTGTGAAATTGTATGTCGCGAGGATACTCCGACAGTTTTCCTCCAGGATCTTTTGCTTTTGTCCATGATATAGCCAAGCTTTGTATTTCATACCATACGATTGAATCATTTGAATTACTCAATACTACATTTCTGAAAGAATTATTATGAATTTAATAACGATGGGATCACCATCAAGCTGATGAAAGTAAACTTTGGCTTGACTTGTTGTTGTCATCTTCTTGTCTTGTTTTTTTTGTACAGACGCTTTATTGGGAAATCCTAGAAAAGACATCACATCGCAATTACCAATTTTTGCGCATTTATGAAGATTACAGACAATTATCATGGGAATTTTTCAAATGGTTACGAATGCAATTGTAATAAATGCGTATGTTGTCTACAGATGCAGACGAATAACAAGAATAATCGCTGTCCATGGTGGGGGTTCCATTTTTTGAAATGTAAATGTGTAAAATTAAGCTGACATATCAATAAAAGCTTTGAAGGTAACTTTACGTTGTTGATAAAATGAGATAATCGACAATTCAGATTGATAAGTGCGTAAGGGTCGCGGAAAGTCGCATTTTAATACGCCATAATCAATGTACATGTACGTAATTGCATTGTAAAAGCTGTAGTAGCTTGAAGGTTGTGTGGAACAGCATTTTTACCTCCTCTTGATTTGTTTGTTCGTCAGAATCAGAATCACAACTCACAAGAAGGAGTTGGATGAATATCGTTATTGGGTTTGATATTATTTCATTTTTATTGATGATGGTGACTGGTGACCTAGGAACGAATGTGAAAGCACGTATAAAGCCATTCCCTGGTTTGCTATTATTGACAAGATTCAATCCTCATTTTTCTGGAGTAACCTTATCCCAATCCAGATGTTAACTCGGTATAAGAACAACTGAACAACAAACAAACAAGCCCATTGTAAAAACTGACTCAATGCCACACACCGACACAACACACATAATCTATCCAACATAATATTCCTAGAGAGTTATTCCGTGTAATCGTCATGAAAAACGAATAAAAATCGCGTCACCAACCATTCATCTGTTTACGAAAACATAAAAAAATTCATTATTTATTTCGTAGAAATTCATGCGAAACATGCATGCACACTTGCACACATGAAAATATTAATAAATATCGTGACGCGGTGACGCCGAGACGACCATGTAACACGTACTTGTGACGTGATATTTGCATGTCGATGTAGGAGAAACTGACGTATTTTTACCATTGTAAAAATGCTTGATAACCTACGTTTTATAACGCATTTAATACCATTCTCGATAACTTTTCATTTCAATATTTCTACTTACATATGCTGTTGAAATCATCGTCATCATATATGCGTTCGTAAGAAATCCTCATTTTGCAATTTTACAGTTAAAAATTAGTCATGCGGTTTATAATTTATAAAGGTTTCTTCATCGTGTGCTTTACATTTCAAAATATCATTCAGTGATTAATTCATTGACATGCTACACTTTAAAGTTGAGCTTCGAGCATAATTTCAATACGTAATGAGTTCGTAGTAATCGTAAATTATGGTTGTGGGGCTGTGATCTCGTCTGTTTATAGCATTATTTATAATGTTAGTGAACCGCAGATTTTACAAGGCGTTTTATTGAAATTTTATGGCAGGTCAGGATGAAACTCAAACTCTTGAATTTTAATGACCCAAAGTCAAAAATACCATAAACGCTTAATGATGAATGATGATTTTATCCACTTTATGGTGCGCTTCAAACGTGAATCCATATAATTTGTTTTTGATTCCCTTCTTCGGATCGAAAAATTGATGATCACTTGATTGGTTTCAACTTTCGCAATGGTGCAGTTTTATTTCCAAACGTCAACGCGCGTATCCACACAAACAGAAATGCATGCAAAAGTAAATCAATAATCAATGCGCTCACAATGAAACTTGGTTTCTAAATATAGCAAATTACGTTACAATTTAGCTGTTAAGTGCTGATGATGAGATCTTGAAAGGGAATTCCGGAGTGAAGCAATAAGGTAACATACTACATAGCTTGAAAATGGACGGTTTATGGACATGGTCATAGACTCAGTTGGGAAGCGGACTTAAACGCACAAACAAAATAACAAAGCTTTGCCTTTAGTCGAAAGGTTAGACAGATGACAGATGTATTCAAAGGGGAAATCTCCAACTCGGCACTGTTGGATATTTCGTACATCCAAACAAGTTTCCCAAAGTGTCCACGTCCTTGAAACTAATCCATTTGTAAAGCCATCGGACAATGGTCCCTCTCTTTGCTTTGATGATGTGGTCCATCCGTCCATTCCATATATCCATTGGCCATCGAGAAATTAGGTAGTGATGTAGCAAGTTGCTCAAAGGGTTAAGGTTACGTTTTTGGTATCCAAAGTCCTTTTTAGGTATATGACCAGACCACTGACCAATACATTACAACAGCCGCCCTTAAATTTAAAAACAACCATAATGGGTTATTTTCTTCACCTTTATAACTTACTATAGAGAAATTACAAAAGGAAGCATAATATTTTGCAAGTAGGAGAAGGACGAAATTTTAAAAGCCATCATTGCAATTTAATTACAATTTTCGTATGAGCGTTTTAGGTGCTGAATGCTGATGGATTGATAGAGCAGCGTGTTTTAATGTTATGAATTTATTTGTCTTTGTGCACTATATCGAGAACTTCCTGGAGGGCACCTGGAGGAATGACAGGGAAGAGCATCACGGGACTTTGCGGTGGACTTCCTGGACTTTGCGGTGGGGTATGTTGATAACTCGAAATGGACAATGAGGAGTTTCTCCGTTTCTGGTTATGGTATTCCTCCACCCATTTGAGTTGATTTGGATGTGAAAGGCGTCGGGAAGTTGACAAGTCAGAAGCGAATTTCAAAAACGTTGATCGTCTCGTTGTTGCTGGAATATTGCGGAGCCAGAATTTGCGGGATTCCTGTTTCGGGGCTCACTGACCCTTTCTTCCCTGAATTCAAGATTTCATTGGTAATTATTACTTATTAGTATCACAGTCAATCCGTATGTTTTATTCCAGTGCAGTGAGTGCAGTACCATTTTTACGCGTTTGTGACAAGGTGGCTAACACTCGGCTTATAAAAGCATTAGTCTTAATACTACATCTAATTTGGTTTTTAAAAAAAACCCGAATCCTGGGTATTAAATGGGAAAGTCCATGTTTCAAGTGAGAGGCTTTGGCTTTAAAGCTTGCACACTGCACAGCTCTCAAAAATGTCAGGCTTGAGGACCTTCAGCCTTCATGCGCTCATTACAAATAAAAACGACGCTTTGTGTGCGCACACACGCATTTTTCAAGTTAAAGGGTTGGGTTGGGTGTCATAAAAACAAAAATTGTCGCAGAAAAGGACCTTTTTGAAAGGTCCAGGGAAGTTTCTAGTCTAACTATTCTAAACAAAGCTAGTAAAAGTACCTCACAATAAAAATACACATGTTTGGCCTTTCCTTGCAATGTGCTGTCCTTGTTTCACTATTCGGAAGATTTGACATGAAAAGTACTAATGAGATGACCTAAAATCCCCAATTCCCCAAAACACAGAAAAAAACCCATATCCTAATCGGGTGCAGTAATTGCATTACCGGTGGGTGCGGTATGTTTGTATTATCAAAGACGAAAAGTGCGTTTACCTTTGCCACTGAACAAGTTGGACAGCGCAGGGAAGCAGCAAGTTAAGCGTAAACCCATGGGAAAATCTCTTCATCCGCCCGTGTGGGCACTTCCTTCGTTTCTACATATCGATGTGATGACAAACCTGCATTTCAAAATGAATGGGTTGAGACTTGAGAGTTAAGATTTTAACATGCGTAGGATTTAACATTTAAAGCCCTTTAGCAAATACTAAAGAAAATGACACACATTAAAAGGTTGAAGAACGTCGACCAAACATAACCGTACAAGAAATAAATATTCTCCTCGCACTTTCTTGTTAGTAAACAAAGCATAAAGTGTATCATCTCATACGTTATACATTTGTATTAAGTAAGGTCTTCAGAATGGGAATGGATAAATTATAATCACGGGATAGAGAATTTGAAAGGCGAAAGGCAAAAAGATGTGCTTGGAAAACGCGTACGAGGATTTACAATAAACCAACGACCAACCACACAGACAGGAAGCCACAACATGACCGGAATTAGAATCACAACCTCGCTCATAAATGACATGACGTATCGCAAGTGCCAATCTGTGCTTCTTGAGATGTTTCCGGAAATCGTTCACATTACCACTTCACAGTGAGCAATAAATACGGTTACTACAACTTACAAACGTTCTTCAAAGTTACGTTACTTCAAATGCGACTAGGACGACTGAAACTTCAGTAACTTTTACTTTAGATTACCTTTCTGAAAAAAATTTGCATGCGAGCAGGCTCATTCCATAACGTTTTCATTGTTAGATATTAAAATTGACAAAACTTTGATTCCCAAGCAATCCGTATCCAGAATTCTTTTGTGTTCATAAATTTCAGCCACAAAAGAGAAAGTTAAATCATTATATTTATATGTTTATTATTAATGCTGAAAGGGTGCTCAATTTGTAGCAAAGCGTTGATGACATTTGAATTTGATGTTGTATTCAAATTTTCTAAGAAAAGAGTAGACTCACAATCAAAGAATTTGTTACAATGAAATTTCCTTAACCCAATATAAAGTAAAAGTTACTGAAGTTTCAGTCGTCCTAGTCGCATTTGAAGTAACGTAACTTTGAAGAACGTTTGTAAGTTGTAGTAACCGTATTTATTGCTCACTGTGAAGTGGTAATTTGACATTTGAATTTGATGTTGTATTCAAATTTTCTAAGAAAAGAGTAGACTCACAATCAAAGAATTTGTTACAATGAAATTTCCTTAACCCAATATAAAGAACTGGCATTTTATACGTAGGTATGAGTCATGAAGAAACCAATTTACCTTGAAACGTTCAATACAAAAGAAATGTTGAGTGAGACTCTCAATGATTATTCTCAATCACAATGTACTTGACGAACCACTTTCAGTGTCAATATTTTTACACCCAATTCCACATTTTAACATATCATTTTTGTTTCAAGAATGAAAGAAATATCAAGGACAATGCATCTCTCCTATTGTTCTTCTCTTGATACATTACAAGAATTGTGCACACTTTCACCTTCTTACACTTTTAATAGTGCTCATGAATGAATAACAATGAACCAAAAATCGTAAAATAACGCTTTCGGTTCAAAATAAAGAAACTATAATGTGCTAATTAATTGAAATTAGTAGCATTTGATATATACCTGAAGAAATGCTGGATTTCCTGAGTAGTTTCAAGTTGCCCCGTCCTCCGCCGTCACGCGTCTACAAGAAGAATTGAACTGTGCATTTCTCGTTGTATGCAGCTGCAATTTACCCGTTTGATATGCAATGAAATTTTGAGTTTCGAACGAGCACAACAAGTTTGACCTTAACTGAGTCCGTTAGCAAAATCACTTCCGGTTTTGTCCAGAAACCGGAATAAATGAAAAGACTGAGGAGCGAAATGCCTGACGTTCAAAATGAATGCAAAACAATCCTTCTTCACAATTTCTCAAAAGCGAAATGCCAGCCAACCCGGGTAAGGGACTTGAAGACTTCTGTGTTGCACTGCGCTATTGATTTGTCACACGAAACGACACACTATCCAAATACTTAAGTAAAGTAAAGCAATGCTGAGGTCGAACGAGACCGAGACCACAGGTCTGTCGTGTCCCGTGACACCGTCACCAGCAGCAAGTGCACATTTACATCCAATGTCTCCGTTCACGCAACGAAATAATTAATCAGATAATATCATTTGGAGCGTTTGGAAAGTTCCAGTAAGCAGTCGCACCAGCGTCGGCAAGAGTCCGAAAACGGAAATATAACTTCTATGCATAAATATGCACTCAATGCTTACCGAATCCTGCCTCCTGCCCAACTTGTCATATTTAAAGGTGACACAGGAAAGACTGGAAACATAAGAAACTGCCGTTCTCATTATTACCCGTAACTTAATCCAAGTGTCCAGTTACGATGTAATCCGTCCACTTTTTAAATTTTGAATTACTACATGATATGTGAGCGCCACTCTAATTCATAATCTATCAGGTTAACTTGCATTCATTTTTAAGGGCATCAACAACCGGAGCATGTTTCTCACCTGTAATTAAGAATGACATGGATTGCAAATTAAGTGAACTTTGCTCCAGTTTTCAAAAATTAGGGGCATCTTGAGAGGAATCTAGAACATTCCTGAATACTCACTAATTTTCATTCTCATTTGAAGCAGACGTGAGCAAATGCTTATTGTCCTATTTTCTCTAAACTAACTAAGACATAAAAATGCTTTTAAGTCAAGGTCATTGCAGCATTGCAAAGATGCCGAGCAGCCATAAAGACGAATTAAATACTAGTAGTAAAAGTTACGGCTCTGCTTACCCATTCATGTTGCGAATATACATTCCTTCGAATTTTCTGAAAAGCCATTTCAGCAAATTTCGAAAATATCAACATGTGAATACAAGTCAGTTCAATATCAGGTTTTTTGTTGTATGAAATCTGGTATTAATCCAGTGGTTTCCAGCGTTTGAGAATACAACATATAACTGGAGAATGCAGCAGAAGTTGTAAAAGTCATTATTAACTGTCCGCTTTCGTGACGTACTCAAAATCAAGTTCAAAGCAGAAAGAAGGTGCAAAGGTTTTCGAGGAAATCAGGCTAAACTCTTATCAAGAAGTAACAAAAACGACCAAAATGTGGGGCAGTCAAGTTGTAGTAATTCTCCGAAACGTTGCAGTCTTTATCTCCAATTACGATTTTGCCATCCGCCCTTAGTACTTTTCACGTATGTGAAATTACATCTCAAACCGTTGAAAGTGAATGCGATATATGCCATAAAAATGGTATGTAAACTCACTTCAGGAGGAACAGAGGCAACAGGCAATACCTTTATTACCATCTTTAAGAAGAACAAAATGACTTAGGAAATAATAGGTTGGGCACGTGGAAACATTTTATGCAGTAATTTTGTCCAGCCTGAAAAAATTACTTTGTCCTCAAAAAAATCGTAAATTAACCCTTTTTTCATCATATAAATCATACTATTGTACTGTTATGCATTTTTCGGTCTCCTGCTTTCAATACTTGATTTTTGGAAAGTTTAATCTGGCTTGAACAAGCTGATATTCTCTTTCAATGTTCCAACCAAATGCTTCTTCTGCCAATTCCTTTACTGTTTCATTAGCTGCTCCACTCCAGAAATGCACAAATTCTCCCAAATTTGAGTTGTCCATAGCTAAATCTGGATCAAAACGGAAAGATTCTTTTTGACTCTTTGGGTAATATTCCGCTAGCAAGGTGAAATAGTTGGCGAGCACTTGTGACCTCCCATGTCTCAAGTACACAGGAAGAAACCAATCTCTAAACCATTTGATTCCATTTTCATCCTGTAATTCCGCTTCCAATGTGGCATTTGCCCAACGTTTCGCATGAACTTTCATTCCTAGTCCACGGTACAGATCATAAACAAAGATCTCGGAGAATTTGTCACCCCAAAGTGATGAGGATGGAGATCCTTTAACTCCTCTAGACGCATTTTCCACTAGTCGACTCAATGCCACGGAAATCACATCTCGATCGCTCGGTGATCCAGATTGCCATTGACTTTTATGAGGGGACGATACATCAATTAGATTTCGACAACCGGCCGTGGATTCCAAATAGCTTGTAATGAAGGATGAGCTCCACAGTAAACTTTTGTTGGAATACTCTCCAGTGGGGAAGTTGAATGGATCTTCATTATGAAGAAGAACGTGTAATCGCCCGTTTTCTGGTCCAAAATCACCATAAATTGATTTCAAATACCTCCACGAACGAGCAATAAACGCTTTGGGCCATGATAGCTCTCGAATGACCTTCGGATCGTAGTAGACTGAAACATCTGCGTCGTCGAAGACACGATCCACAAATTCATAGTGATGAAACCATTTTTCTTGAAAAAACGGAGCAGAATCAGTTTCATAGTCACCACAAGGAGAAAATGACGAGGCGACATTATCAAAGCCTACAGTAGATAAATCATCGCGTGATCCATTCCCAATGTGAAGTTCCACTGATTTTCCTTGACAGCATGCATGTTCATATAATTTAACACAACTTCCCCTTCTTCCTAATGACGAAACTTTCTTGTCCAGGTCCATAGGAAAATTTGTACATCGTTCAAATTGAACGAAGAAAGATACTCCTGTCCGAAAAAAACGCATTTTTTATTGATTGCATTGCATTTCCAATTTTTAAAATCAATTTTCAATTAAAACTCGTAAAAAAAGTTGACGTAAAACGTATGTATTAGTATAGTGTACGTAGAAAAAAACTGTCATTCGATTAATCTGCATCACCTAATCTCACAAAATACGAAAAATCCTTATCTTATCATTATAATACAGAAGAGTCGCAAGTTCACAACGTGCATAGGAAAGAGTAAAACTGTTAAGAACAAACTCTACTAAATTCCATTGTTATAAATTATATTTACGTATAGTAACATTACGTTTTTGCATGACGTTTTACCTTGATTCTGCGTTCCTTCGTACACAACCGTGTATTCTTTATTGGAGGATGAACGACTTTCTACGTGCAAATAAAGCTGAGGAGTCATCATGACCAAGAATAGCCATGATACGAATATGAATACCGTGTTTCGTTCGTTCTGCATGTTTCCTACAGCAAAGTATTATCGCAACCAAGCTGATTTACAGTGCAAAATGTTAATTGATCACCCTAATGCGGAAATGTATACTGCAACGTGAGAATTTAATGAAGTGTTTACCTTTCATAAGCTCTTTAGATTGGTACTAATAGACAAAAAACTCTCTTCAATTTTCTTGTGTCAGTCTGATGACACTCGTACTGATAATAATTAGACGTGTAGTTATGGTTTGCCGTAATGAAGTGAATGCATTAATGAGTGTCAAATAATGAAAAAAGGATACATAATGGCGACATGTGCAACCGCAGTTTGTGTCCACAACTGTACCGTTCCAGCATCTGGAGATGAGGAATGCATTGGGCAGTGGAAATCATTAATACTATATTTATGTATTATTACTACTGATTATTACTGATTATTACGTTAAAATGTGTTGTTCGCAACTCTTCCTGGATTTAATAAGGATTCCTGTATAATTAAATTACAATCAATATATTAATTATTGCTAATCAACTTTAATATCCTCGAACAGGGTCGTTAGCAGTGTAAACAAAAGAATTGTCGGTCATCCTGGTAAAACTGCAAATTTTTCGTTGTGTAGTTTCGTACAATATTTTTGCAATAGTTTCATGAGCATTGCCACAGAATTGTATACTTTAATAGTATCCACAGTTTACAACAATTCATTCGCTATGCACAGTCAAGCATGATGCATTGTAGTATTGATTGCCCCGGCGAATTTACATTTGGCAATGTCAGTGCGTAGTTTGTAAGTTTACTCGCACTTCCGTGTCACGGGATAATCGTAATGTCCACACATGACATTGTCTAAAAATAGTTACCTTTCGGGTACCGCAGACTGCACTGATTTACGTAATGTCGTATTTAAAGCATGTCACACTACTTTTTCATGTCGTGTTGTTTGATTATAAATTCCGGGTAGTGACGTAAAAGGTAAAAGGCAAATATGCAAACAGTGTAAAGTGTACTGCATAAACACACAATCATGAAATTGAGATAAAGCATTAATTTAACGGGAACTTGCTCGTGCGACTAACAAAATTGAGAGACAAAAATACTGCTATATATAGTTGACTTTTTATGCCATTTTTTCTATGCACATTTACATTAGGGTCAATCACCGGTAGCAATACAAAACACGTCCCAATTCTGTCATAATTTTGTGTATGTATTTAATCATGCTAGCAGATTTGTCATCTACGGGTTACAGTAAATGGGCTACGATAACGATTCGAGATTCTAGTCAGCTATCAGCTTATCGCTTCACTTTCCTGGAAAAGGTTTGCAATATTGTTTATGTGTTGTGCTGTTTTTTTAAAAATTACGTTATACTATCAATTTTTCAACGATTTTCTCTGTAATGCGTTATTACCAAGAAAATCATGTCATGCAATTAATTGTATAGATTAACTGGAATCTGAAATTCGAGTTTTATCGACACTTGTAAATATTATGATGATATTGCGAGTTTTGAAAATCAAAGGGCTAAATGTCGTTACTCGTTAGTAAAAATATAAAACGCTTTTATAAAAATGACGAAAAAAGCTTTAAAACAATCTTTATTATGTTGTTTTTGGTTTGCATGATAAAGTTATTTAATCCGACTTTACAACATGGCAGCATGTTGCGCTTATATGTGGTTTATTCATTTCCTGGAAACAGTTTCGAAATTAACGTCTGTTGTCAAACGTTGGCGATGGGGTTTACGTAATATTGACCACAAACTAAAAATTTCATTACCAATGAATGTCCCTGAAAACCTGTCATGGTCAACTTGTTTGCGTTGACAGATTTAGAATACCATTATGACATTTTTTGGAGCGCTTTAAATACTTTGTAATGAAGTGCGAAAACATGTTAATCAAACAAGAGCAAATAAGGAACATGTTTCATGTTAATTACAGCATAAGTTAGCATAAGGAAAATAAAAGTTTGAATTTGCAATCCAGATGATGGCGAGATATAAAAGGTTAAGGTCAATAAATCTTGACCGTTCACCAAGAAAAGTTGACAGCTTTACCACGCTAGATTTTAACATTTTTTTAATCTCCAGAAGACAGAAGATGAGTCTCATGATGAATGTTAATTGGTCAAGATACGCATCACAGTCTAATATCATTTTTCTTGAGCAACATTCTTTTTCAAAAGGCAAGGACATGATGAGCGACGGGGAACAATTGCAATCTCTATTAATATCAGTCACACGAATGCAGAAGTTTGCAAATAAAAGTCTCAAAGAATCCGAAAGAGAAACGCTTGCAGGTCATGACGACTGACGATGACGACGGCATTCAACATACGTTAAACCAACAACGTCGTTGAGTGAAACTGCGAATAGCGACTTGGACTCTCAATGAAAAACTGCACGTGTTTGTGTGCAGTAAACGCAAAAATGCAACATCCCGTCTTTGATCGTGGTCTACAACCCTACAAGAGAATGATTTCCGTAACATATTATTGCCATCGACTTCTTTTCACACGGTAAAAATGTATATGGATTGTAAATAGCAACGTCGGTTCGTTGATGACTGCCTTCCCATTTTTATATTTGCTATAGTGTCACAATGTGGTTTAATCCCACCCGTCGCAGTCAACGGATTTTGCATGAATCAGTAACACAGTGGGTTATAAACTGTGTGTTAAATGCAAACCTAATGCGAATGCAAGTGAGAATGCGACACAGAAAAAAGCAGAAAAATAGCTCACCTTTGTTTCCCATGGTGTAAGCAAAGCAGGCAAAGCTACAAGTAAAAGTAAAGTTGACGCTGACGACGTCGTTTCGTCGCCATTTGTTTAGCATAGTCGCTCATTTGTAGAACAATGGAAAAGACGTTGAAATACGTTTCTATGAATAAAAGAAGAAAAAAATCGAGGAGGAGGCACTAACTCATCTCATAAAATCTAGAGATAAATGGAAACTTTTATTACTTCTGTGGTTTATAATAATGCAGACACCTTTGGATTTTCCCTTTTCCTCATTGTCACTGTTGGCGTCTTTTCCCCGTGTGGGGAGTGGAAGGTGTTTTCTTATAAATGACCGGGATACCGTCCCTTTTGTGATGTACGCTTTCTTTAATTCCTTGTGTGTATTCTTAGTGGTAGACGGTATACTTAATTAGATTTATATTTTTATAACGCGGTCAGCTCAATGTGAAGAAGGGTGAGTAATTAAATGTGAATCTCACCTTGTCAGTACAATCTGAAGGGAGTCCTATGTCAACTACAGAACGTCACTCCCAGTCCCCGGGATCAGTCGTGCCTCATGAGTTGTCTGTGACGGTGTTTTGAAAGGCTGCTCGCCTCTCGTCATCATGTTGACCAGGCTCCCGAACCCAAAACGTTGTTTTTTGGGTGCGAGTGTCCTAGTGGTAACCTTGTTCCAGTTCCAGTGTGTTCGGTGTTACCCGCAGTATGAGCGGGCGTATAGTGGACAATACATGAGCAGTTATGATGTGAGTTATAGTAATGTTCCAGAGCATCACAAAATGAATAATACGGCAGTCTCGGCTGCGATGGCTGCTGCGAATAATGCTAGAAGGATCCCTAGGGTAAGTTTTTGCATTTTGTTATATTTATTTTGATATTTATCTATTTATGAAAGTGTAACATTGCATGGAATGAAATAATTTATAGTATGAAATTCATTTGGATTTTATTTAAGGTTGTTATTTTATCATTATTAAACTTGCAGAAGATAAATAACAATTCTGCTGGCAATTCTCATGCTTTCTCCCAAAAGAACGGACATAATTTCACGGGAGCAGCGTCGTCGAATCAGCCGAGGAGACCCAGACAAGATTTTAATTTCAATGCTGGATTCAATGCTGGAGGAGGTGGACAAGGAGAGTTTAATAACCATGAACCAAGGGAATGGAAATGATAATGGAAATGGAGGTGGAAGTTTCGACAGCAACTTCAATTCGGAATTTGGAAACAATGGTGGACTAAACTTTCAAGGAGGCGGAGGTGGTGGCGGATATTCCGGAGGTGGGGGATACACTTCTGCTCCCGGATATCCTGGACAAGGTGTTGCTGAATCTGTGTCCATTACCAGACAACCGACTCGACCTCCTCCGGTTTATGGTCCACCTAAAGCTGCTGCTCAAGAAATCAATACTCAGTTTCAAAGTGTCTCAGAAGGAGCTGGCGAAGCTGGAGGTGGCGGTGGAGGTGGACCGGTAAAACTATAATTTATTGAAGTATATATTTGTTGAAAGCAATTATGAATTATGCTATCTCTAATCAACTAAAAATCACAATTGTTTTTAGCCTGGAATTGGATTTTTCAATTCGATCGTTCAACAATTTGAGACGATAAAGGATTCAGTTAAAAGTGTGAAAAAGGAAGCTGCGAGGAAAGTGGCTTCAAAAATCGAAGGATTTGGTTCCATTGTCAATGCAATTGCCAAAGGATTATCTGGTTTCATCATTGGGGTCTCGGCTGCATTTTGAGCTTATCTCATGCAGAGGTAAGGAATTAATCCTTGATCCGATCTTTCTTGATTTTTGTTTCTTACTGCCACAGGCTTACTGTATATATTCGTTTTCAGATTTATGAAAGAAAGTCGACGACAATTCTTGCTTTGAAAATTTACGGAGTGAAGAAAGCCAATGGCAGTTGGACATGTAACCGAAGTCATTTTTGTGAAGGACTCAAGTTCTGATTGCAATATGCAATTTTAAAGTTAATTGTTGGCGAATTTTTCACGCTGAAATCTCTACCTTGTTATTTCATCCATTTGTGTTAGTGAGCTTGGTTGCGTACCTGTGTTTTTTTGTGTCTGCATATGTGGTTGCTGATTCGAGTACAAAATTATGATTGGATTTGAACTTTTAAATGACGACTGACAACAATGACTGACCGACACGAATGTAACTGAGTTGGTGGGGTACTTTTGTAGTGTTTGAAAATACTTTTGTGGTTGGGTAACTTGGACTTTTAACTTGCACTTGCACTTTATGGACATTGACACAACCAACATATGGAACACACCAGGACGAGTTGACGATGCACATTAGACACTTGGACATAAGACTTGACATAAGATTGACATAAGACTTGACATAAGACATAAACAGAAGCAACTTTCTTCTGCACGCCATCACTGCCTTTACTGTATTCTGACCGAGAGAATTTTCCAT
>JABASF010001548.1:0-21081 GCA_019776145.1 Harlomillsia oculata | reverse complement strand
ATTGAAATTGTAAGCACACTGGACTGATTTGATGAAAACCAATGCATACGTCATTTTGATCGTTTTTAATTAATGATGTTTGTGTCTGGATTTCCTATCACGCAGGAGTCAGAAAGTGACACAACTGGGACGGAACCACAATTACCGAGACCCCAGTCAGCTTTAGGACACCGTGACGAGGACATGAAAACTGTGACGATGGGCGGAAGCTATTTCGGTGAACCTTCAAATCTGTACAAAGGGAAAAGCATGCCAAGTCTCAGGTACTTGTAAATTCATCTTAATTGGATTTTATAACAGTTTTACATAACAAATACTATTCTAATCCGATTTACATTCCATTTAAAGCATACAGTCATTTCATATACACATTTCATTACCATCGTTCGTAACAAATGAAATACTAATCCAATTCAACAAACACGAAAATCTGTATATGATTTGTCTCGCGAAATGTATATTTATGGTATTATCCTCAGTTTTATATCTGTGACAGTTGTAATTTTAAGTGACTTGAGTAGGTGTCTCGTGTTTGTGTGATTGTGCCAAATCTGTACAACTCTTCTTTCTTTCTCTCTCTGTCTTTCTCCAATGCAATCTGTGATCTATTTTTGTGTCCCTTTCTTTCTTAGCTGTTTGCTAGTTGATGAATTGGCAGCTCCCCCCACGGCAGGGTAAGTCAGTAAAAAGGCTACTTTCTCCACGAAAAACTGCCAATTAGTACTCATTAGTTCCTTTCTTTGACCCTAATGATCTTAATCTGTAGACTTGAGTAAACTTGAGTGTGCTTGAGTTTGAAGAATGCTGAAACTGCGTATTTCTTTTCTGCTTTTTATAGTACAACGTAGATATGTGTTCTGTTTTAATTAGAATTTGGTTTTTTATTCAACTTTTTGAATTAGATAGTTCATGCATGATCTGTTGCATTCTTATTTAGTGTAAAATTAGTAAAAGATTGACCTTTCTTTGGTACTGAAGTTTGGACAGGGCCTTCAGACCAATGCAACTTAAGAAATGTTGAAACAAATGGATCTGTCAATTGCATTTTGCTCGTCTGGCTGAAATTGAAAGTTTTTGGTCTTAATGTCCGTGTAACCCCGTGTTCAAAATGTGTCATGTAAAAAAAGATGTATTTATCTTTTCCAGAAATACAGAATTGAAACAAAAAAAGATTCTTACTTCAAAATCTGGAAGGAAACCCAACTTTTGTCTGTAGGCTCTGCGCAAACAAGTTTTAGAGACAATTTTCACATTAGTTGCAATTTACAGTACTAATATTTAATTACAATTTTGTTATCTTTATATTCATTACTAGAATTGGTAATCACTCATTAGTTAGAATTTTAGTCAGTTCATTAGTTGTTTGGATTTTGATTGCAGTATTCTTCTTCACGCTGTAAAAATTCATGAAAAATGACATTTGTGTTTATACAACTGTCTGTGCCATCATTTTTAGGTACTGCGGAGTCCCCAGGTTGCAACCCGAACCGAAACAAGACAAAGGATTCATTCCAAACCCAATTATAACTGTGACGGAACACACCCCAGCACCAACGCCTTCCCCGGATCGGATGTACCGGTACGGTCTTTTAAATTGTCCCTATGAATGACTTAATGATTAATCTCTTACTTAATTTCTGTACAGACGTGTGAGCTCATTAGAGAGTCAATTGAACAGTTTCATTCATCAGTTCATTCAAGGAAGGCGAGACACCCGCGGCGGCAATTTCCTTGTTCGGTCCAGCAGTGATAGCAACATTACTTACAGCATTAGCGAAGTTCCAGAAGCTCCTGGAACAACGCAATATATCAAAACGGATGGAACTTTAAATGTCAAAGTTGTGTTTAAGGTAACAATTAACAATATTAACAATTCGACTTTGTGCGTCCTTCACTGCTCTTCATCAGAGCAAAAACGGCAACTTTACATAAAACTGATTTCGGATCCTGAATTAACAATTTATTTGGTTGTTACAAAAGGCGTTGCATTTGGTATGCACAAGAGAAAACGTCATCAAGTCATCCAGAACAGCTCAAACTGTGCTGAACCTAATTGACTTGTTGTTCGAAGAAATTGATAGAGACGAAGATATTCAGAGTACCCTTGACTCTGTGGCTAAGTAAGACATGTGCTTTCAACAATCTTGAAATGTGCAATTATAGATTACTGATTACATGTATATTATACACGCAATTTTATGCAATTTTTGAATTTGTTTTAAAGAATCATAAGTGCTATGGGTTGCACTCATGGTTGCGGTGACGCTCAACGGTGTACTCTCTCAGATGTAGTTCGAACACATGCTCAAACTACTCTTCTCAAACTGGCAAAGAAGTTCCGGACCTTGTTCTCAAAATACTTTTCGAACATGGTAGCAAAACAAAGCTTGAGTACAATCATGGACTTTTTTCATTCTCTCTGCGCATTCTGTGTGGATTCGTCTTCCTTGCTGTCACCTTTGAGTACGTCACGTCAGTCAGTTCGCTTTTGTAGTTTCGAAACATGATCAAGAATCATTATTAATTCTTTAATGACGTTTAATTTTCATTTTAGATCCCAAAATACGAGATTTCTATGCAAGCTACGCTGGTGGACTGGAGAACAACCAAAATAAAGTGGAGTGTCAAATATTTGCGATAGTATTTAAAAGTCTCGTGACCCGATTTGCATCTGTGTCGAAAGAATTGAGGAGCACTGAAAACATGGTAAGCGCCGGTAGCGGATGGCCCATTGGATATAGGATGAAGCTAAATTGTTTAGTTATTATTATCATATTAATAAGGATATTAAAACTGTTTTTATAGGCGTTATACTGCGATGTGAGACAATTCGTGAATTACGTTTATGAAAATGATGGGAATACGTTCAGAAAAGTTGCACTCTCTGCATTGCTGGATTCTGTAAGTCCAGCTCTTTGGATTTGAAGAAACTCGAATGCTAACTGGAGGGAGTTGTACATTTTGATCATGGTTTGATTAGGTGGAACGTACGAGCAAAAATAACTCAAGAAATACGCAAACCACACGTGTGGTCAAGAGACTCCAACAGTCTGAGGATTCGCCAAACTATTACATTATTGATGAAACGTCTGGAGCTCAATCCGGGACTTCCAATAAGAAAGGGATCTTCAAGAAAAAGGGTTCTTCGTCTACGTGCGCTGTGAGTAAAATAATCAATAGTACATTCTCATGTTAGAATAGTGCTGTTTAGTGTGTCTTTACGTCATCCCTGGATCACTATTCTGTTCCTTTGTAGAGCGTTGGAGAAACGGATCCAGCTGGAGAAAGTCCAAGCGGCACTTTACAAAGAAAACATGCAACACTTACTCCAAAGTCAAGTGAGATTGATTTGGTGAAGACCTCGCGCACTGCACCTGTCGCTTCCAAGAAGGAATCTCGAATTGTTAGTTGGCTCACCAAAGGTTCCGCTGGAGAGAAATCAGTCGATGTGGACGCGGATGATACTTCTTTGAATTCAGGGTTGGATTCAAAGAGAACAATGCGACAAGCTACTATTGTGCAAAAAGCTAAACGAAGAGTGGAGGAACGTCTCAAGCGGATCAAGATGAAACGTGAATCCACGAATGAAGAAGCGACTGCTGGAGGATTGAGTCGAAGGGGTTCCATGGAAAATATGATGAGCGAGCACGTTTTGGGCGAAACCAATGAGTTTGTTGTTCTCAAAGAGCGTAGACTAGTCAATCGAGTCATTGTAAAAGAAGGGATGTTGAGATTTGGATTTCTACTTGAAATTACTCACCCTGGTTCATTGCCAGATGCACATTTAATGGCTGCTTTAATGGATTTGGTAATTTATGCTTATCATCTAGATAAAATCTTGATTGTGACCAAATTACACTACCTTTACTCATTTGTCACGGATTTTAAATTGCAGCCAAAAACTGTTGTAGTGGCTAGAGCATCGATACTTTTAGAATGCTGCTTTCTCGTTCATGCTTGTAACAGAGGACATTGGCCACTTTGGATGAAATTACCAATTTTCCGTCCTTCGTGTGCTGGAATTAGTACAACGAATAAAAATGCAGGGTCACGGTCCAGATCTCATGCACTCCAACGAGCTGCTGGAAAAATGTTTCATCAATGGGGCGAGGTATTTTGTATTTTCAAAGATCCTTTTCCAAGAAAACCCGAAATATGGTCTTTGAAACGTATGTTGACCGCTTTGCAGGCCATCAATGCAAGATTAGAAGAATTTTTAAAGATGAATAAACAACGGATTTCCGAAATGGATTTCGCTTTTCGCGGATGAGTCCAAACAAAGGGAAATTGCACAGAAGGACGAAGAAGAGGATTTCCTTGACGAAGCCAGCATTTCAGATGGAACGGATTGCCCCATGGCGCTCCAAATGCTAGCTTGCATGCTTCTACATGAAATTACAGCTTTTGTCAGAGAGACTTATCAGGTTGGTTTCCGAGTTTCATGTCCCTTTAAAAGTTACGAATGACCAATTAAATCGTTCATGTTAACTAATTGTTAATTTCCGTTTGTAACTTTAGACATTACCCAAAGGTGGGCCAGTTCCAAAGGCCGCACCTGTTGAAAAGGAGACGAAACCCGTGGCTCCGGTAGCCCCGTCCATCGCCAATCGACGATGGAGCTATGGTACTGTAACATGATAACAGAACATTTACTTCTAAATGTTAAAATTAAGTTAGGAAAAAACTTCTAGGTTTATCGTCAATGGGACAATCTCAAGCGTCGCACAGTCTCCAAAGTATTGCGGATCCACATGCTCCGCCAACTGGAGCAGGGGAACGAAAAATCAGCTTTGTACTCAACGACAACGAATCCAATGAAAGCGGAGACAAACCTCATCCACCGGCCACTGCAGTACGATTTACGGCACAATAACCAACTTTCACTATAACAGCACTTAACCCTACTTTCACTACTAACAATAGCAAAAACTCACTCACCGTTAAATATTCAACCTACAACTTTATTTTCTTAAAAATAAACGGATATTAACAGTCATTTGTGTATTTAGGAATCGGAAGGAAGCGATGATAAGAAAGGAAAGAAAGTTCGACCGCTTCTGTTGAGACGAGGTACTCCTGCAGGTGCAGGGTCGTCGTTTCGACGACGGAGTATTAAGTTAACACGTAGTGGCAAAAAGGATCAGGATAGTGATTGTAGGTGTTTTTGAACCTGTAATTTATTTGTATTCCGCTTTGTTGCATGTGCTGTTTTGTATTTTGGAAATCCGAAATCTCACATTAACCCAATTGGTCGCTTACACTAATGCCCATTGTAACCAAGTAATGATGTAAATTGTAGCTATGAAAAGATCTGATTCCTTGACAAGTGGGAAACGCAAAGTTAGTTCCATTTCTGATGATACCTCAGAGCAAAACAGTGGAGATGAGTCACCTGGAGTCTTGAGCAATGAAGATAACATCATGTCGGATGATGATACTTTGTACCTCCCATGGTTGAATACAATTATTGAGTTCATCTCACATTTGAATTTCAGGTGAGTTTAGATTATTAATTGGCTCAAGAGAGCATACGATTAATTAATTAACGATTAAATTGGTGTCATGATGTTTTGATTACTTCAGATGCACACATCAAGGTTTCTGTTATCCCAATTGTCCACGACGGCTAATGCGCGGAGTTTCCAGGCTCCTTAAAGGCGTTCGTAAAGTTTACGGCGAAGAATTTGGGCTTGCGAATTCGACTTCTGCCATTGGTTTGAATTTGCTCGGAGGAGGGACGGAACGTAATGAACTTTGTGGGAAAACCATGACTCTCAAGGAAAAATTGGAAGAACCTGCAATTCTCAAATATATTAAACATCAAGTGCAGGGCGGGTTTCATTCCATGTTTTCTCTTCTCATTAAATCCGGATCGGTTTTATCTGAAGACCAATATTTGTCGTTGTTACCAATGGTTTGGGAATTACTTCTTGAACCTGATATTCAGGTAATGAATATAGTCTTAGCTTTAAAAATTTCGAATACAGTCGTTCGTCATTTTCATTCATTAACTGACATTAACCAATGTCGCTTTACAGGTGAGCACTTGTTCGGCAGTACTATTCATTCTGGCGGGGGTCAAAGCTCCCGAACAGGTCAAATCGCTGATGCAGAATGATTTCGAACACACCAGTCCAGCAACTAGGGTAAATGCATTGCTTCGGTTTCAAATCTTGTGGAAATGTCGACATCAAGTTTGGCCTCGGATGGAAGAAAATACCTCATTTAAAGCTCCACCTCCGGGAATCGAGTTCACATTACCTTCACCACGGTATGTGCTAAATGTGTTTGTTTTGTAAAACATTTATAATTAGTCACTGATAACTGTGATAACTGATAACACATAACGGGCAATCCCCATGAACCTTATTTTCGTAAATAATTTATGCATGTTTATACAATTTGTCCAATTCATAGAATCGGCGTAGAATGCATTCCCGTGGTTGATCCGCCGTGGATGCCCCAGGTGAAAGCTAAGGTAGAAGAAGTCACGTTGAACCAGGATCCTCATGTGTCCAGGGTATTTTAAGGCATTTCATCGTATTATAAATTATAATATAAACGTGAACGGATGGATTACCTTTATGAAATTTTAATGTGGATTTAATTAATGATTTTGTACTTTTCAGCGGTATTTGGTTACAGCTACAAAAACGAGAAAAACTCAACAAGCCGAACTTGTGAAAATGGCTTTGCAAGCGGAAGAGGATAAAAAACGATTGGAAAGAGAGCAGTTTCTCATTACAACGGTTCCGATTGCTCAACAAGCTTCATATGAGCCCAGTGCGTACTTATGAGTCCGATAAGTCCGATTGCTTGTCAACTTGTACATGAAATACACGTTTGATTGACAGGACCTGATATGAAATGATCATTTTGATTCCAGGTTTGCACCATGCGGTTGGAGATGAAGATGCCGATGATGATGCACAGCCGAATGTACCCGTGATTTCACTTAATGCAGTAGGTTTTTTATGTGATGATGGTAGCGTTAGTATTTTTGTGTTCAACATTGGGTCAACATGCTTTTTGTATCTTAACAGGCCACATCGCAAGGGCCGGCAGCAAATCTTCAACCTGGACAACAAGTTCAGGTCGGGGATGGGGTCACAGTCACCACTGGTTTGGGATCCAAGTCGAGTCATCATCGTGGACAAAGTTTGTTTCCTTCTTCATTGTGCGCTTCGGCTGTGTCAATTATTCAGTTGCTGGACGATCCTGCCGTCTCAGTGGATGGAACGGCGGTTTATGAAGTGGCGTATCAAGTTTTATGGAATTGTCTTGTGGAAGATTCGTCCTTGTTTCTGCGTTACATTTTCGAAAAACTGACTCGTGGAAGACATGAAGTCATGTTGAAAGTGATTAGACATTTGATCATTTTTGTTCCGCGGCTACCTCAACAAGCAGCGTTTTCCCTGTACAACCACATCATCGGGTTCATCATGTTTCACACTCGGTCACCGCAAGACACGAGTCCGGAAATGATTGGCTCCGCTCTTTCAGTTTTGTGGATGGTAATTAATAATACAATTAATAATTCTTTCATCAGATAGATGCGACTCTAAAACGTTTTCGTACATCTTCCACAGGTTGTGCACAGTGTTCAAGGAATAATGTTTAAGGATCTCAAACAAATTTTGAGAAAAGAACAATGCGATTCTTCCATTCTCCTCACTGCAAATGTCCCTGCGGCGAAAAAGATTGTTGTTCATGGGCCCATGGGTCCCGACGCTGGAGGAATTCCGACACAATTCCCCGTTCAGGAAGACACACAATTTATTCAAATTTTGAGGGAATCCCATGATTTCTTTAGCATTGACGAAGAACATCACAAGGAATATTTCTTGGTGGATCACAAAACTCGTAAGAAGAATTTTTAAATCTACTTTAAAAACAATTAATTTTCAAGGAGTTTCATCTTTGACGTTTCTCGAAGTCAAAGTAGCTACCTTATACTTTGTTTCATGCATAATTTTCCCAATTAACAGATCAAATTCATAATCCTCAATCATTCGTACGAGATTTTTATTTCTTCTCTCGAGCTCAGCATCCTCAGCTCAGTTTGGTTCACATGGCCCCAGATCATGCGTACAATGCCTTGCAAAGACAATCCTTCATTCTCCGGTTCTTGGAAAGTGGGAAAGGTAATGTGATGTGACCTCATTGATCAATTTAATCCTGTGACACACGTATTCAAAAACCTTGTTTAACTTTAAACATTATTAGTTACACTCACATGGGCAATTTTGAAAAACGTCGATCAAGTTATGCAACGTGTGGTTTTTCTTCACGAGGAACTCATGAAATTACCTTCATTTCCAAGAAAAGCACTAGAATCCGATCTTGACATTACCAAAGGTGGATTGATGGGTCGAGTAAGTCGTGCTTTCTTGTAGTTTTTAGTGTGACTGAATGAATATTTATGGAATTCACTTCCGCTTTCATTGTTTACGTTTGATTTGACTTGAATTTGAATGACTGGTCATGGTCACTTGTGGTTTTTCATGTCTTTGTAGGAACTTCTTGGATTGGATGTTCTTCACAAGTTCATGTGGACAAAGCTCATTACTCGGATGTTCGAAGCAATGAGTGGCAACTTTGCATATTCTGGAGACATACATTTATTTATTAACGTGCTCAGTGGTAAGTGTTGATCTTGACTTTCTTGACCTCTTGAGTCTTGATTTGACAGTTGAGAGTTGACTCAGTTGACAGCTTACATTGAAATGTAAAACTAATTTTGGACAATCCATACATTTCCGACAACTTTAACTTATTAGCCTTATCGATGTAGGAAATACTAAAATTCCAAACTATTTTGAAAGGTTCCTTAATGGTTCATTCCGAAGACGCATCTATCATTCGCTACGTGACGGCTGCTTTCATCAACGCAGCACAGCAATTCAAAAACATATTTTCGACGAATGGGTACATGCTTGTAATGCCGCCATTGTTGTTGACGTATTGTAATCATCAGAGCAATCCTTTGGTGACGGGCTCAGTTGAATTTGCCGTGAAGGAATTTTATTTGTTGCATCGGAAACCGTTTGTATTGCAAATGTTTGGAGCGCTAGCAGCGCTTTTGGAAACGGACGAAGTGTCTCAATACGGTGACCCGACACGTGTTCCTTCAAAGTGTCTCTTTCGACTTCTCTTGTCTTTGGAAACACCAACTCCGGATCCTCTTCATATTACCGAATTGATTCATGGTCCTCAACCATTGCGACCGCTGGATTTCTGCTATCACGACGATTCAGATGAGATTACCGTATTAGATTGCATTTCCATGTGTGTTTGTGTGGTTGCATACGCAGCGGATTCTTTACGAGGTCAACAAATGCTTGTAAGTCCCGAATTTCCCGTCTTTGTTAATCACAAAGATCTTATAATTTGAAAAATTATATGAAAATAACAATACAAATTGCGCCTTTTTCAGACAATTTTGGAAGCTGTGTTACCACCTTACATGATTCATATTCAAACCAACAAAACTGAAGGAAGGACAGAAAGAGACATCATTAATCACATTGCAGTGGCCATGAAGACACTGGTGAACAACTGCGAATCACTTGCAAAGTGAGTTTTGTAGAGTATTTTATTAATATGAGTACATATAAACTGAATTTTAATTTTAACATGATGAATAACTGAATAATGCTTTTTGAAGGAATTATTCGGGTCCTCAAATGTCAAGCCCGACGGATCTGCGTGGTTCCAGTCAACGAAACTACACTAGCAGAGGAGGTCTCATGTCTCCTGGATATGAATTCGCTGATGATGATTCTCATTCAAAGTACATGAGCGACCATTCCAGGAATCGAAATGCTTACGATCGAGACCTTATGGATTCTGAATTTATGCGCGATGAATTTAGAAGACCTCGAGATACCTTGTTGTGTCTTGTATCCGATTTCTACTCTAAGGGCACTGCTCGGCTCCCTGAATTAGCTAAGAAAGGTGGTGCAGAAGCCAAACCCGTGGAACTTCTGGACATTAAAAGCCATACTGTAAACTATTACGTGAACTTTGAAATTCCGTTAAAAGGACATTAGCAACATTTGTTTAATTGGATACCCTGGTTCATAGAGACTCGCTGAAGTGGCAATGAGCTTATTGAAAGTGAGCCCTTACGACCCTGCCACAATGGGATGTCGCGGCCTGCAACGCTACATGATTGAAGTGTTCCCTTGGGGCGAATGGACACATGAAAGCGCACGTCCGGCGCTAACTGCTTTTTTGAGAAGATTAGACAAAACGTTTTCTAAAATTTGCAAGAAACCTTCCATTCGGGTAAATCTAGTTTATTTTAATTTCGTAATAATGTAATGAAGTTTATTTTTTCATTCAGTACAGTAAGTATAGTTGACTTACTAACTGCATTAAGTATTACTATTGTCAATACATCACCTATTAATTATAACTATTGTTCAATTAATGTAGCGCCACACAGATTGGGAAGCGGCTGCAGGATTGCTCAAAGGCATTTACCAAACATTGTGGCGTCATCCTTACATTGTCCACTCTCAGCATTTGAAATCATTGATTCAAACTTGTCAATGTTTGCTAATGGGTGAAGGTCAAGCTAGTGAATTAGGATTGAGTTCCGCAGGTGCAGCTGTAATAGGCAAGATGCCACCAGCTCATTTTTGTTCCACGGTTGTGCGACTTTTGGCATTGCAAGTTCGTGCTCTAGGGGTAAGCACAGGAATTTGGATAAAGGGAAGTTAATTGACGTTTTAAATTAAATTAAATTCTTTTGGAACACAACAGGAAACATATTCACTTGAACAAGCATGCGGATTGCAGCCGTCTGTGCCAACTTCTCAAGATAAATCTGATGTTCTACTCATGCATCTTTTGTTGCCCATGTGTTTACGAGTTGGAACTGGAAGAAGAGGTTTAATTTTGATTATCAATGATTTGATTTAGTGATGATCATTTGCATGACCCGTTTTCGATTTTTGCCTTTTCAGATGTGCCCAAAATGAGAAAAGCGGACGTTGTATTCATACTGAACGTGATTTTGAATAGTATGTCATCAGGAGGTCCACGAATCAAATGCACGGCGGAGGCCAATAGCACGTCGATCATGGGCATGGGCGGTTCTGGAACTACCCGTTCCGGGAGCATGACGGAGAAAAAAGTGAAAACTTCAACATTGCAAATTGCATTTCTTAGGATTGAAAATCTTGTGTGTTTGCTTCGACACTGAGCTGAGCAGTGAATGGGCGAGAACTGTTAGGGTAATTCAAGAGCTTGGGACTAGAGGTGAAGGCGGAGCTGCTTTATGGGAATTCCTTGAGTTTGTCTTGACTACTCGAACGTCCATTTATCCCATGTTCCGACCATTTATTGCATCGAAGGTGAAATGTTTGTTCTTATAGTTCGTTTGTGCAAATGTAATGACGTTATTTGAAGATTACTCACGTTTTGACATTGGCAGATGGCAAAGCAACCCACCACAGATCAGGAGCGCCACTACCAATTTGTAATTCGGGAGAAACTTCGATCCGTAGCATTGGGGAAACCAAAAAGCATTCTCCTAGTCGAGATTGCTCATCAAATGAAACAATTAAAGGAAGAATTGGAAAGCAGAAAAGGTTTTTCAAATTGTGTTTTAGGTCGATTTTGTCTACAAGAAATGATATGTTTACCGTTGTGTTACCCTTGAATTTTCAGAAGAGACCATCATAAGCCGAAAAAATCTTAACCCGGAAGCAACTGAGGGACGGAGAGCGAGACCGTCGTTGTCAGAACTGTTCCCAGGTCTGGCAGCTCGCTTTGGAGCATCGGATGACAGTTCGAAAGGATCTTCAGCTAATATTCATAAAAACTTAAACAGGGAATCTAGTGTTCGGGTCAAATCCAGTTCACAAGGTAGACAATGTGCTTTAGTTGTGTGGTTTGATTGGTTTGTTTGAGGTATCAGTTAACTATGAAGACGTTGAAAGTACCCTTTCTTTCAATCACTTGCACTCAATGTGGATCTGTCTATATGAACTCTTTTCGAAATTGTGTGCTTGGAAGCCTGTGAAAGCCTGAGGTTGTGGAAAGAGTCGACGTTCTGGTTCATGAGTTGCTTTTTTGTGATTGATGATTTGATTGTCGATTGTACATAATTATTCTGAATATAGTTGAAAACGCACTCATGTGTGTTATTGTGTTGATGTTGAGTGATGTGTGATGTGATGTTGTAGCTTTGAATGCTTGAATGTTTGTGTCAATGTTTAATTCGCCATTGTCACACACATCACGTCACTTGTCACGTCGCAATTTGTGTATATGCACCAATCATAAGGGGATTTTTATACCCGAAATTAATATTTTGAATATCTTAATTCATGTGACGATTTTTCCCCTCCGTTTTCCTTCGAGCGAGTTAACGAAAAACCGAACCGTGTCCTTTCTCTGTGCTTTTCTTGTCAACAATTCGACTCCTTTTTCTGATCGTAGTGCTGGCCATGATGCGGAGAGTGAGTATTGCGGGCGATGCTCCATTTACTATTCCCGAAAACTCTATCCTCAAAGCGAAAGGTCTCTTTTCTATTTGTACTTCTTCTGTCTTTCTCTTCTTTCTCTCTGTCCTCATTTTTTGTCATGTTTCTTTCAAATTAATTATCTTTTCGAAATTTTGATCTTTTTCATCTTTGCTTCGTCCGTTTTTCTAGTTAACACTTTTTTCACTGATTAACACTTAATGAGAGCTGACATTGCTACATTGAGCTGAAATTCACATTTAAATATAATTACTCAGCCTTTCTTCACTTCACACGCAATTAAATCAAGATCGTAATTTGCAATTTGCATACACTTTGTGAAAAAAATGATTCACGCCTAGAAACACAACGAAAAACTAAACGCTTTTGAAAGCATAGTACATAGCCGAATGAAAAAGTAATCAATGCTTTAACTGCAGTTGAGTGAACATTATAATTTTTGCTAATTAGAACAATATTGTATTAATTACAATCTAGTCAATTTTACGGCACGTTGACATTGCTTCTACGAATGAAGGCGTTTGAAAGTTGAAATGACATGAGAATATTGTAGATTAGTTTATAATTTATAATTATATTTTTAGAATTTTAGTGACTTCGTGACTTGTGAATTGGAAATTATTTGTTAATGAGTTATGATTGCTGATTTGTTTTGGATATTCAGCTCATTCTAAAAATGTATATAAATATTAGTTAAAATGGTAGACTTCCGATGAAAAAACTCATTGAATAGAAAGCTTCTGATTATAATTCAATGAGAGCAATTGTAGAGTAGTATTTCGGTGAAAGTAAGGAATGGCTCGTTCAGAAGCATGATTATTGATTACATTTACATTGTGATTATTTTGTCGACATTACATACAATTTCAAGAAAAAATTTATTTGGTGAAACTATAACTTTGAAAATGTCAATTAGTATTTATAGAACTACGATTTAATTTCGTTTAGTAGACGTTGAATTGATTGTGATATGAAGGCGTATAAACATGAACATGACGCAATTTCCCATTCACAGATCGAGGTGAAGAGCAATTTGAAATTCACCCAGAAGGTGTTTCTGAAGGTCCAGGAGATGAGGAAGCTAAACAACATCGACTTCAGAGACAAAAGTTTCAAAGTCGAAAAACGTTTCGATTTCGAAAAAGTCGCAAAGGGAATTTAGAGGTGAACATGAATGTTTTCGAAGGTTTTAGCTTTTAGGGGTTTGTCAAGTTTGGAGCAAAGCATTTTACAGATTTTTAATTTTGAGCAGAAATTCTCCAGTGTTGAAATGGAAGAAGAAAGTCAAGATAATACGCCCACAAGCCCGTCCTCACCGACTGTGAAGGAAGAGTTGCTGAGAAAGGATTCCGGGAGAGAGAAGGAAGTTCAAGATGACGAAAAATCAATTGATTCCGGGAAATTGAAGACGAGTCTCAAAATCCGTTCCAAGAAAAGGAAAAAGTCAAATTCGCCTCAAAACGGCGGAGACTGTGAGAGCCAAAATTCCTTTTCTCGGACTTCAAGCACGTGCGGTTATAGAGAAAGTTTTGGTATGCGTTTGAAACCTTTGTTTCCTTTCTGTAGTCTGTCTGGTTTCGTTGGCTTCTTCCAACTTCTCTCATTCTTTGAGCGTAATTGTACCTCTCTCTCATCATCATCATTAATCAATTTACTAATCATTCGTTATTTTATCTCTTCATTTCTTCCTATTGGTCTATCAACATTATAGATTAGAAAAGCATGGCTTGTCATTTGTTAAGTAAAATTGTTGTATTGGTTGAAATTGAAACTTGAAAGTCCTACTGTTTTGCACAATCCGAATTGCGCATGAATCTAATCTGTCCTATCCGTTAGTAAATTATGATTGTTGTTGCTAATTACTTGCTTGTAGTAGGCTCCAGTATCACTATAATTCATACTCAAGCAGCACAACCTTTTAATCCAGAAAACTCAATTTCATAATTCATAATTTGTGTTCTCGTCTGTTTAACAAATCAGGCTCAGTGGAACGGTACAGTCTTCAAATGCTGGAACGACTGGAAGTTCAACCTCCAGATGNCAGTGGAACGGTACAGTCTTCAAATGCTGGAACGACTGGAAGTTCAACCTCCAGATGAACCGGAAAAGGAATCCAAATCACGTAGACGACGCGGGGAAAAGGGTGAAGATGACGAAGATACTCTTATTTGATAGTGTATGACAAACATAATTCCTAGTTAAACGTATAAATTAATTAAATTCTACACTTTTATTCCTGTTGAACAAAATGTTGGATGCAGTGTAAACTGTTTTTGATGTAATGTTAATGTTTAATCCAGTTTAAAAGAGATTTATGAATCGTCGCTCCAGTATTAATAAGTACAACAGTAAAGTGAATAAAGTGATGACTATAAAGTATGAATCTCGAACGTATTCAGATAAGTCACATTCATTCATTTTATTCATTTAGCATTGTTAGTAGTGTTAAATGTAATTGATGCGACTGGTTGACCTTGTGCTCCAAAGCAGGTTTGCTCGTAGCAGGCCAAGTCATATCGACTCTCAAGCACGTGTTTGCGATTTATACGGCATTATAAACCAAGAAAATCAAGTAATTTTTGCAGTTTTATGGGATCCTTGAAGTTCAAATGCAGGGAAAATATTTGCAACCTTTTCCACAAGTGTCAACGGAGACTGCACTTACAAATTAATATAATAGTTATCAATAACTGTATCATTTGTAAGAATTGCATAACATGTGAGTGTGAGTGCGCTTGAAGATTCACCTTGTTTTTATTGCATTACATAAGAAATCCTTCAACGAGGACGATGATTGCAATCAAGTTGACATTCTGTCTAGAATTATTGTTTTTAGCATTAGTGTGTTCGTTTATTACAATCAGTGTTAAATGTGATATTGTTCATGGTGAAGGTGACGTTGCTGAGGTTGGTGACACCTCCCAGTTTCCGGTCGTAGAGACAACTAATGGGAAACTGAGAGGAATCAGAGTACAGAATGCAGTTAACGAGATGAAAAGTCACTTTGAATTTCGCAAGATTCCCTACGCCAAACCGCCGGTTGGCAACCTTCGGTATCGATTAGCCCAGCAACCAAATCCGTGGAGTAATGTCCTGAACTCTACATCCTTTCCAGATTATTGTATACAATTTAACGTCTTTTGGAACCAAACAGAAGGAAATGAAGATTGTTTGTATGTGAATGTGTTTACACCCGAGCTGTCAGAAACGCTTCTTCCCGTCATGGTTTATATTCATTCGGGTGGGTTTATGTTTGGACGCGGGTCATTGTTCCGAGCTGATTACCTTATGAACACCCGTCGTGTGGTTGTAGTCACTTTCCAATACCGGCTCGGGTCTTTCGGGTTCTTGAACACGGAAGATGAAGCCACAGAACCGAATTTAGGACTCAAAGACCAAGTTTTAGCGTTGAAATGGGTGCAATCAAATATCCGACTTTTTGGGGGAAATGCTTCCAGAGTTACAATTTTCGGGACGAGTGCTGGAGCAGCGTCTGTTCATTACCATATTCTGTCGCCCATGTCAAAAGGTGACACAACTGTCCAGAATTTTCATTTTTATAAGAGTTAGTCCCAAGTTGCAACGTATATTTTCATTGAAACCTTGGCGTTGCCATTTTTTTTAGGTCTGTTTCATAATGCCATGTCCAGCAGTGGAACGGCACTTTGTCCATGGGCTTTTGAACCGAATCCTTTGGCTAATGCACAAAAGTTGGGTTCACTTCTTCACTGCCCTTCGTCAGATGACAATAAAGGCTTTAAATGTTGAATGCCTTCGTTCGAAGTCGGCAGAAGAAATTGCTCAAATGCATTCAAAATTCATAGTAAATTAGTAAAGTTGAATCGCTTTTCTCACTTGATAACTTGATAGCGCAAATGATCTCCATCAAGTTGACGAAACTTTAATTAATTTACTTTATTCAATAATAATTAAATAAACCAATTAAAGTCGTTAATGATAGGATTGGTATACCGACCCTATAAATGCATTTGGTCCAACCCTGGAATCATCAAAGGACCCAATATACCAAATTCCTTCATGAATCTCCCAGGAACCTCATGAAATCTGGGACACTTGCGAATCCTGTACCTTGGATTGTGGGATTCAATTCTGACGAGGGCTACGAACACACTTTAGGTTTTTTTAAAACCAAAATATTTGGTTTAAATAATCAATCATTTTCATTAATCATAACTATAACGAAAGTGATTAAACACAGGAATACTTCACCAACCTGAATTAGTAAGTGAATTGAACGACAAATGGTTCACTTTGGCCCCTGTCACATTGGAGTTCAATCGGTTTCCCATCCATTTGAAATCCATGACGTCTGAGAGCATTAGGACATTTTATTTCAATACCAAGCCGAATTAGTAAGTGAATTGAACGACAAATGGTTCACTTTGGCCCCTGTCACATTGGAGTTCAATCGGTTTCCCATCCATTTGAAATCCATGACGTCTGAGAGCATTAAGACATTTTATTTCAAGGACAAGTCTGTTTCTCACGACACTTTGAAGAACCTGAGCAATGTGAAAAAGCACTAACGTCAATGACACGATGGAAATGACTTTTTTCTGTTGCTTATCAGTCAAATCAATCTGATTTTACAGGCATATTCAGACATCACGTACATTCACGGAGCTATTACAAGTGCCAATTGGCATGCCAAAACAGGGCAGAAGGTTTATCTCTACAATTTTGATTATCATGGACAAAACAGCATTGTGACTCGCAAGGGATTCCCTAATGAAGGATTTGGTATTGTTGCTATTTAAAAAACTGAGTCTCTCATCCTCGTCTGGATTTTCGTTTTTTCATCAGACTTTGATTTTTAGGATCGAACCACATGGACGATTTGCAATACCTCATGCGACAGGATCATTTATTCCCTTTGATCCTAGACAGTTCTCCGGATAAAGTATTTCAGAATGACTATTTAAATATGATCGTTGCATTTGCTGAAACTGGGTATATACAAGTTAAGTTTTTAATTGTTTTTAATTGACATTTCTCATATTAATAACTTTGATTTTGAATTTTTGAGAAGCGAGCTGAAACTTTTCTCAAAACTTAGACCGGAAAGTGTTTGGGAGCCGCTGGAAAAAGAAAATGACGTTCGATGGTTTCGAATCACAAACAAGCCCAAAATGGAAGACATGCCTATTGATTTTCAAAAAAGGATGATATTTTGGAACGGTATTTTGAAAAAGTATGAAAAGGACGCCGATATTCAGAAAGACGAACTGTGATTAATCAATGATAAAATGATAGCAATGTTAAAGGTGATGGTCTTCGTTACGAGATCGTGTTGTTTCTGCAAAATGCAATAAAAGAGGACATTTTAAGTTTAACAATTTGCATTTGCAATGACTAAAAACGTAAAAACCTCGAGCACTCTATAATTAAATTCATAGTTTGCCAAAAAACATTTTGCTAGCATTGGAAAAAAAATTAAACAGACCAACTTTAAGAATATCTTTAAAATGCATTGTGTAAAGTAGTAAGTAAGTAAGTACTAAATTGATAAGATCTCCCCAGTAATGTTTTTCCATTGTCTTTGAGCATGTTAAGTTCTCATGGTCTTGAGTTTGTACGTTGAGTTCACCGCTTAATGTCAATATTATAGCAAAATTACAGAAGGCAGTGTTTGGGAAAATTGAGTCATTTGCTCATTTCCGCCGCCTGACTCGACTTCTTGCACGCCCTTTGTCCTCTGAAAATGAACGTAAAGGACGGGGAACTTGAGACTATGCCAGTTCTGTAACAAGTTGAAGTTAGCAAGTAGCAAAAGTAGGTACGTCATGTAATGATGATACTTTTTGTCCATGTCCTCAGAATAAAGGGAATGTTCGCATGTTCTTGGCTATGACATTCTTACCATCATTCCTTATCTTTGCTTATCAATTTGTACAATTTTACGTCCGTCCCTCTACCTTAATACTCAAGACGAGACCTTGAGAAGGTATCTTTTGCGTAACGAGTATAAATACGATGCGCAAAAATCAAGTTTTGTCCATTGCATTTAATTCTCCGTGACGAACTCATAAAGTCCATTTCATATTGTGATTCTGTGATTACGGAAGTTTGACGACGGTTTCTCCAAAATGAAATTCGCAGTTGTAAGTTATTCGTATAATTATATTTTCAGATATTTTCAGATTTTCCTTTTTCCTGTAATCGATAAGATTTCTTTAAAAAATTTTGCAACAGGTTATCGTTTTAGCCCTTGTTGCCGCAGCGCATTCCGCCCCCGCCAATGATCCCGTCCCAGCGAATGCTGAACCCGCTAACCCGAATGATGAGAAATTAGAAACCTCTGACTCCTTCGGTTTGGGATATTACGGTGGATATGGATTGCCTGCCTATGCTGGACACTACGGATACGGTATAAATCTGAATTAAACTGACCCTCATTAGCGTAATACAATCAATCAAACTTAAATCTCATTAATTGGTTTGTATTTCGTACAGTGAAATACGCAGCTCCAGTAGCCGTGGCTCCTGCATATGGATATGGACATCATGGCGGGTATTATGGCGGTTACGGATCTCACGGTTACCCTTACGGATTCGGTGGATTCGGGGGTTACCCGTACTTTGGTGGTTATAATGGTTATTTCGGTCATGGTGGATATCCCGGCTACTTTGGACATCGCTACTATTAAAATTAGTGTTCCGTAGAATTTTATGTACTGAATTCCCACTGTATCCTCCAAAATGTCACTTTAAAAACCTATCCTGTTTTCCTGACAAAATAACGATCGATTGTTCTAAATATCCAAAGAATGCAAATCTCCTTTCAAATCATAAAAATGCCATTTAATTATACTACACTGTCTTCTTCATGAAACCATTGCCAGTGACTCTATCCCACTTTCAAAAATCTACAAAAGTACAAAATGTATACTAAAATACTAACACAATTCAGTTTCTGTCTTCTTATTCTCATTTCTTCTTTGCAGATGTGACCATTTTTGTAATTTTGAATAAAATTCAGATCTGATTTTTTCAAAGATACCAAGTGTGCTTTTATTGTGTACCGCTGGGAGAATTTTTTAAAATCAAGTTTATAGTATACAAAATGAAAGCTATTACAGATTATCACTCTCGAATAAATACAGAGAAAATCGAGGTCTCACGTCACCCCAATCAGCTTTTAAAGATTTAAAGTATACAGCGATACAGCCGAATGAGTGGAAATTATGATTATTGTGATAATTGTAATTGTAATGGTTCATGGATTCATAGCAAATTAGAAATTACATGCAATGATCCAATTTTAGCCCTGACGGGTGAAAAGTGAAAACTGACAACCAACCACCGCGAAACTGATATTTAATAGTTCATATTTACAAAAGGAAACAAAGAAAAAACGGTTTTGCAAAGCGTTGCACTTGCCCTTGACGATTTGCTAGGATAATTAAACAAACATGAGACTAATGCGTCTTCTTTTTCGGGAGACACAAAAAGAGCAAAAAACGAGGTCGCAGGAGGATTTCATGATTTCATGCCAACGCGTCGCGAGCTCATGTCTCAAAAATTTCCAAATGACAAAAACATGAATGGAAAAAAGTATTTGGTGATCATAAGCTCAACCACGAATGAGATACGAGGAATATAGAAAATGGTATACATACAGACAAGAGACAAGAGAGACAGTTTCGAAGAGTTTGGGTAACAAGAAGAACAGTTAAAAATAAATGAAAAGTATCGGTTATATTTCACGTAAAGAGACAAAAAAAAACGAGTTGAAAAGGTTTGTTGTTTCCAGGTTATTTTATTTGGAAGTGTGACTGGACGTAGCACGTTCACTCCCACCGTCCCATGATTCTACAAAGTCATCTTCCTCTTCGTCAATGTCTTCTTCTTCAATAGTGCTCGTGGCAATCCATTCTTTGATGCGATCCTTTTTAAGGTTGCGGTCGACTGTTGTCTCGACTCCGAAGCGGGTCAAGGTGCCGAGAAGTCGGTTTTTGTCCGTGAGGGAGGAATGGAAGCTGAGCATTGACATGTTTGTGGACAATTCATCTTCTTCGGTAGGCTTGTCGGGGATTTTGGAGAGCCATTTGTCTTCGGAATACTTTTGAATCTCATCGCTCAAGTTTGTAATTCGTTTTGACGGGTTGGGTTCCAACAGTTTGCGAAAGAGACGACGTGCCTTGTTCGACAATACTTTGAATGCTTTCGGTGTTTTCACTACGCGACTGTGCAGCCATAAGTCGAAAGATTGGTAGCGAGGGTCCGATTTCTTGTCAGCCTTTTGCCATGGAATACTTCCTGAAAATTATAATAATTTATTATAATATGACGATTCAGAAATCCAGTATTATAGTACTATACACCAACGTTACCAGCACACAGCATATCTTTATTTTAATGGAAATTCAGTTATTAAAATGTTACTGAGCTACTTTTAATTAAATGGTATCAAAACGCATGCATGACGTGAGCAAGCAATCGCTCTAATACATGTACAATGCATTATGTAACCGCCTTTGAGATGAGCTGGCTATTAATACCATTGCACTTCCTGGTTGTGGCTTTGTGTTCTGATTGTGTAAAAGGAATTGGTAACGAACTG
>JABASF010001547.1:0-21085 GCA_019776145.1 Harlomillsia oculata | reverse complement strand
ATCATTATTACAGTTGCCTTGAAACTCAACCGAAATACGAACATTATAACGTAGCACATTTTTTATTCACACACAATTATTATGTGATTGTTTGACAGTATTCAGCAGATCACAGAATGACGTTTTTACACGTAATGTTATCGAATGCTATCTTCTTTACCCTTTTTAATTCAGCCAAACGCATTCAAATATTGGAAATGGTAATGTAATGAAAATGAACCGAGCATGTGGTCAAAGAAAACTAATTTTACAACCATGGAATTACTACAGTACTACAAGTTGCATTCAGAAGTTATACTTTCATTATATAAAAAAACTTGTTCGTATTTGTTCACCGTTTGTCCAGGAGTCGCAATTACGATGACGGTACCGTCATTCGATGCCGCATCAAATACATCAATAAAGCACAATATAAGAACATTCGTATACCAAGAACTAGCATGCTCGGAACTTCAAAACCTGCTCATTTTTAAACGAAACGCCCACGATAATTTTTTTATGTGATGATTTTTCCTGACAAAGTTAACATAATTATTCGCACTGAATATTTTTAGGGGTAGACATTCTGACACTTCGCAATGTCTTATAAGGAAAAATTGAAACTTAAATTACCAAGGTAACACATTCATCTCAGTCAGTCACTTTGTTTAAGTCTTGTGGAGTACCCCTGTTCACAAGTTTATACGTGCCACGTGGTATTATCTGGTCGGAACCAGCAAGATCAAATTTGGATAGCTCTTTCAAGAAGCAACGACATGGAAAGATACTTATAGACTTGTAGACAATAACTTATAGTTAGCCAGTAATTCATTAAAACGGACACAATATTTATAATAGTACAAGTCGAAAAATTAAAGTTGAACGTATTAAAAGAAACTTTTAAAAATACATGTGTTCCTCTGGAATATCATTGATTGACGTGTATGTAACCCCACTTTATGCGTTTGTACAAGTAAATAATTATACATTACATCCATAGTACAGCATTGCGGTATTTCGTGGAATGATCGTACGACGAATTAAAATAAGTCGTAATCTCACAAATATTTTAAACAATTAAGGATTTCCAGGGCTAACCTAACTCGTAGTATCTTGTAACTTGTAAGGTACCAAAAAGATGACTGAATCAATGTTGGAGGACAACTTAGGAATTTTGATTACAAATGGCAAAAGAAACTAGAGCTATGATTATTTATGTACAGTTTATGTACAAGTTACGTAATATATTTGAAGAATGACAGTCGCAAGAAACAAAGGGATGGATAGTTGACAAAGGTTTGATGAACATTCTAATGAATCGATGGGATAATCGTCTATGAGGGGAACTTCGAAGCTGTTCAAAATTCCACTGCAGTCCTGTAAATTCAAACAAATGAATACAATCAGGTAAGATTGTAAAAAACTATGGCACACTTATTGGGTTTACTATTATTACTAATTATTAATAAAGTATATGAATTACATCACAAAAATCTTCACAGTTTGGACAACGAATGCCACCTTTGTGAAGCCACCCGTTTGCCATCAATTGGATTTGAATTTCTTGCCCAGGATACACACAAGTAAAGGATCGGTTTGTGACCTAATGCGTCAAAAACAAAAATCCAAGAAAATAAAAAAATGAATAAGTATATACATTCACAATTGAAAGTGATTGAAAAGTGAAGGACGCATACTAAAACACTGAGAAATCCATCTTGACAGAGATATTTGTAGCATCCAGAGCCCCAATGCTGCCATTGACGTTTATGGTCACAGGATCTTTCTTGCCACATATCCTTCGTGTGATAGAAACATTTGGAACCTTTCCCATATTCCTCCAATGCAAAATTCTTTTCAGGCTCTAAAAAACGATGATTTCAAATAGTATCATAATGTTATCCTTCACACACACACCAACGAAAATGCACTCATTCATACCAGGATTGTTCTCTTCGTAATGACAATGAGATCCACGAATGACTACTGAATTTGCTCTCCATGTAAATTCCTGAACGTACGGACAATAATCAGCCAACATGACGGAGCCACCGTAAAAAGTGACATTGTCACCACTCAATTGACCCACATTCGACAACGATTCAAAATTCTATAACACAATTCAAAACCCATAAAAAGCTGTACCAGTTTTGTAAACTTTGACTTTTAGTGTAATATCACTTTCACTTAATGGGGACATGCGACACTAACCCGGTACTCCTTTGGCAAAGGACTGTTGTATCTGACCAGATTACATAGTGCCACTGAGCTATGATCATCCGTGCACTGTGTTTCAAGCGGCTCCGCTTTCACTTTGTCACAGTAGGGTAACGGATCTTGGTTACTGCAAACATAAATAATTAGCATTTCAAAATTAGTCACGTAAAAAGTGTCACACTGCAAACAAACGAATGTTCATAATTGCCCTCCAAGCTTCAACTACACATTTCATGAAACTGTACTATGAACTATAGAGTTAATTCCACACTCACTTTTTTCGTCGAATGCTCATCCATTCTAAACAGGACCTTTTCACAAAATCACAGCCAAGATGATGGCCCCACTCGAGATGCTGAGCCTCTTCATAATTGGCTCGGTACCATCCGGTGTCTTCCATAAGTGCTAATGTGATCCGGGAGTACACGGGATTTTGTGTATGCGTCCCTGTCATTGCTTCATTCTTTTTCAGTGGAAATATAATAAATTTATGATTAACTAAATGAAGTATAATTTGAGATGTTGATTGATGATCACTCAAAAAGGATACCTCAAATATTCGTTTTTCCCAATGTGTGAGTGCAGTTCCTTCTTCGCCTTGATCCTCAAGTTCGGCCCCTTCCAAATCCGTACAGTTGAAGTGATGTCTGACTTCTTGAACAACCCTTGGAGTCACAATCATTTGCATAGTTCGGCTCACTTCTCCATCTTTNTCACAATCATTTGCATAGTTCGGCTCACTTCTCCATCTTTCACTTTCCAGTCATTGCGAACCACGGTTTTAATAACACGGTCACTCCACTGACGTGCTTGCATCCTGTGAAATTGACAGTGAAATTTTCTTTGAAACTCTATCAAAAATGACTTGAACGTAAAGAATCCGTCAAAAAAACTCACTGTTCATTAAGCGGTGGTTTCCCCTTCGAATCACGGGGTGTTAAAGGATTCCCTTTGTCATCTCTGTAGAATGCATAGAGAGACACAGAGAAGCCGAGAGCGTGAAGAATTTCATGCTTAACCGTTGAGATGAGTGTATCCAATTCCTGAGGTTTTGTGCTAATGCTCTTGGGACACAAATTGGCGTGGCCGGCGATCGGTCTTTAGTACAACAACAACAAAAAAACGAGGCATAATAAAACATAAACTATCTGTCGTAAAATTTAAAGACATCTTTCAAAAAAAATTGTTAATTCACAAAATTAATTAGGGGTCATATCATGTCATATAAATCCAAGAAATGTCATTAATAATATACCTATCCAGAGCCGACTCCTGCTGACAATGAGCAGCGTACGCAACAGTAAACCCATGCTTACAACGCGGCGTTTGAAGAGCTGACACATAAAACACAAAGTCGGCGTCGGCAATGCCAGAACCAGATGTGCTGTTATCAGCAACACGACAATTGTGCCCGTACTGATCACAAACGCGGCAATGCTGTAATAGTAGTTACAAAAAACAAAATCATAAGTACCATTAGTTCCAGTAGAATTGGAACATATAACTTTCGTCCCGTTTAACAACACAATTCCATGAAATTCATATAAAATGAAAATTACATCCAAATGTTCTTCTGGTACTTGGACTTCTCCACACATTGTTCTCTGCTCACACTCCACTCTGCAAAACGGGTGTGGATCATCAGCTTTGTAGTAAACTTGCTGATTAGGACATCGCCTGAATTTATATGACCAGAATTGGATAGCAATTAGTACAAGCAAACATTTCTATTTCAATTCACGAGCACATGACGTTTAATAAAGCATTACGTATACCTGTTCAACAAAATAGCTCTCTCAGTACGCCGAACCATGAGGGCGCGTTCCCAGTATTGAACTGCTTCAGGAAGCACCGTGTTCTGTAATCGTAATCAAAAAGGCAGCTCATAGTAAATGAACTCTCAATTGCAAAGAAATGCTCCAACCAACCACACTTTTGACTCCATTCACTCACTGCCATTCCGACTCATTATTATATCACTCCTGATTGAGATCCTGACAATTAGTTGTGTCTGTCAAGCTCGGTTGCACATCCAATTGATGCCGCGGGTGAAAGTGCACGTTTCAACATTTTGTATTTGAACCACTATGACTATATACAAAATACTAACCCCGTACACATCATTCAACACAAATAAAAAATCTGACTGCATAGTAGAGATAAACAATCAAAATTCAAAATCAACTTCCCCGATCATGCTTCAGCTATTGATATAAAAATTATACTTTATCCATACTCATAAACCACTTACATTTATTAAATCTTTTTGTTCCTCGTCCAACCTGAAACGACCAAAAGTTCAAACACATTAAATACCTCAATCCTTTCAATTCATCCATTAGAAAATTTAAAATTCTCAAATTAAATGGACATCACATTATTGATTTATAAATATTCACGTACATGTGAACGCTTTCATCATAATGTAAAACTATTCGCAATGGCTGGTCTATACTTCGACGTTTCATCACATGTCTTGGCTCGATGAAAGCTCCATGAATGACCTGAAAAACAAACCAAAAGAATTTCATTAGTTGAAAATTATGTTACATTACAGTGCAATTGTATTTTTAGCTAAGATTTAATACAACGGCCCTTTTGGTTTCTACAGCATCATCCTTTCATCCTATAGTTCTCGTAATATAGGAAATGGTGACACACAGGCAACCTTATTGAGAGGAATCGCGTGTTCCTTTCAAACATGATTATTCGATTTAATAGAAAACAAAAAAGGGTTCGTCTCTCAATTTTGCTTTTCAGCTTTTCCTGATTGAAGCAACAATACGTAGGTACACGCACAAAAAGTTGAAATAATCGTAAATCTGGTACTCACTCAAGAAAAGTTATGAAAAAATGGAAGCGTTCATAAAAATGTATTAAAGTCAATCATAAAATACAAAACGTTCCCCAAAGTTTCATCAATTCAGATTTCAGATATTAAAAGTGATAACTTTTTTGATTTTAAGAAATATTTCATCATTTTTTTGAAGAAGAATCATAAGAGATTTTTACATTTTATGTTTTAGTGAAGGAAAAAAAGCACTTGATGATTAGCACGATGCACTGCACATGGCACGACAGCATGAGCACAAGCCGAAGCCGGTCTCTGTGCCGCTTGCTCATGCAAACAAATAACAAACATTCATTGAAGTCAAAAATGCACAATAACGAGTACACATGAAAGATTGGGAATTGAGATTGAAACGGTAAACTAGGGCACGAAGGTAGTCACACAACACAGATTATATGCAAGGAGCTAAAGTGTAGTAAGCGTTGACGCGTAGATCATTGATAAGGAATAACGACAACAGGACATTCTATCACTTTATGCTTTTTTGACTCATCCTGTGTCATTCTGTACATCGTTCCTTATTCGCTAATAAGCAAGTTAAAGGGGAAAAAAGTTTTTGAGCTTTCCGTACAGATTCTAGATTCTCAAGTGATTGAAGCTTACGTGGCGTGTCGTGAGATGCACATAAGAAAGTAACATTAGTATATTACATCATCATTTTGCATATCTGGCTTAAGACAAGAGCCCCAAATTTCATATATACGTTGAGTTACGACTTTATGAATCACAAGAGATTCTCGCCAACAACAACGCCAACTAAACCAATCAGTCAAATGACACATGGGACTGATGGGACTCCTCAGGTCTCTTTTGATTCTGTACTTTGTGTACTCTCCTTTCACTTTCTCATTTCCTCCAGAGTGCAAGTCAAGTAGAGCTAAATATCATTATCGTCATCATCATCATCAATTTTAATACTGTGCAGGCTTAGTGCACATGCTTTGTTTTATAATTTTGCGTTCTGCCTACGAAACTACCGTTTTTGTTAGGTATACAACTTGCTTTAATCAAATACTGCATCAAAATAAAAGAAATGACTCTTTCAAAGGCTTCTGAATAAAAGGTACAAGAGTTATAAAAGCACGTTCGTCATTAAAAGTTTTACTTTCATTAGCTTTAATTGAGCGCTCCGTTGCTAATGGTCGTAGAGCACGTCTCAGTCATTCAGTTCCGATTTCATCTAGTTTTGAATGACGAAGAGATACAAATAGTGTGAACATACACACTGACTTACTGAATTCACAGATCGTATTTGAGTTTTTCAAAATTGAATTTCAAAGAAGGGACTGAAAGATATAACATCAATAATATGCACTAAACAGACTAAACTGTACGCTTTAACAGCTAGAACGATCCGTTTGTCATTTACCATAACAATAACAACCTAATTTAAGATAAGAAATTGATAGTACATATGGTAAACAACATGAAGGGATTCAAAGTTTACTTGATGACTCGCTGTCTGAGATATGATCGAAAGAAGCACAATTCGCCCACTCTCACACGTTTGCAGATTCGCACGCGTGCTTGTATGCTTTCAATGCAAATTACTATACTAAAGGAGGAAGACATTGGAAAAGTGAGCGACAAAAATGATTATAAAGGCAAACATTGTTATTACAATGTCCTCATTGGAAATGATCCATTCCATAATGTACATTTGCATTCGAAGCAATCACAATATGTAGGATTGCTGTCGGAAAACGACTCAGATGACCTGAAGGAGATGAAAACGAACTCATCGTCACACACTCACACCTGAAAAATCATTTGGACACAACTCGTTCACGAGTGTCAAGGAAGTTTAGCCGAGCGTCCGTCGGCTCCATTTACTCTCGAGACCCGAAAGAAGTCAGCATGTGGTCACACAGCAGCAGACGAAAAATGCATGCAAATTGCAGAGTGCGTCTTATTAGGAAGAAAAGTGGGAGACGTGCTCGCAGCACGACGACGTCGAGTCCGTATATCCACTGCTTTTCATCTCTTCACTCCACTCTGCAGAATGCCGACTCACCCACTTGATACACAATCCAAGTAATAACAAGCATAAGAACAGTGAAATAGAGACACAGCACATTCATGACAGCGATCTAACCATAGCACTCGAAACTAAAGTTTAAAAAAAAACATGCTGATTTGTGATTTTGTTGTTCATGTTGTCGTGATCGACTCTGTTGAGGCTCTGTGCTGCAATCTGCAATGACTCAATGACTAATGAGCAAAAGGAAATGGAAAAGCACAATGTGAATATTAAAACACGAACGTATATATTAGTTCGATTTAAAAAAAAAGCATAGTTAACGTCAAAAAATAGTCCTTTCCCACATTGAAGATTGAAGTTCCCACCAATCCACTTTTGGATGTCACAGAAGTAGTTTGCGAATCGATATAAGACATTGTTTTCCAATTACTCGAGGACGAGTTCAGTCAAGTGAATCCAGGTTCATATGTATTCCAACTTTGACAGAATCCATGGCAAATTCAGATTCAGAGCGTCCTCAACCTACTGTAGTGTAAACGCGAGGAGCAAACTAGATTTGGGTCTCTCTCTCGAATTCTACTCAATTGTGGTCAAATAGACCCTTTACTTTGCAATCATTCTCATTTTTTAGAATGGCATGAGATCTCATGCGAATTCCTCTATGGGACTGTACATGTATTAGCACACACATAATTGAGAGTGTGTGAACTCAAGCGCAAAGAGTAATCCGAGGAGGATGTAGTACTAAAGGACTATTTTGAAAAAAGACAAGTTTTTGAGCTGCGGAAGTCAAATTAGTATGCAGAGACGAAAAAGCATAGTTCAGCTTCCATGCAATTCAATGCAGACCTGAAAGTGATCGATTTCCATTGAATACCGTCTCCCTTCTCCTACAGTCAATTCGGATTAAAAGCTTCAAAAGTCGAGTTCTCTACATCTCAATTCAACTTTATTTTGACCTCCTCCTGCGTAAAAATTCAACGCTTCCTCTCCCGATTTCAGATTGTGTCCCATTCCAATTAGGACATCTAAAAACATCATTAGCAAGCAAAACTAGTCCAACTTTATGGGACTCGTTGTAACAAAAAGTTCTCTCATGGAAAAAATCGACAATTACAAGGAGAAAAATCAATATTGACACTATGGGAATTGAAACGTAGTTTCCTTCGTTCATGTTCCTCTTGATTTCCTCGTAATTAATTTTTAATTAATGTGATTATTTTCTTAAGTCAACTCGAGTTCGAATCAGATAACAAATTAAAATCCAAGGAAGGTAATCGAATTACAACGTTAATCAACAGCATCTTCGTTCGGTTTCTATTACAAGACTCAAAAGGCTTGGAAAAAAGTCTGCGGCCTTTGGGGGTTTCGCTGTCAATTTCAATCAGCAAAGACTGACGAAATGAAGAACTCCTAAATTTAGTTATACAACAAGTAATTGCTTTTTATTCAAGCTTGGAGGAGTTTTAATTTTGCATGAGTCACGAACGACTTTTGAACATGAACACTGTATTCTGCATATATTATGAGGATAGAATCATGCTGAAAGTTCCAATCGTGCAAGGCGACATGAACATTTCAAAAAAGTAAAATTATTTGGTAAAACACGAAAGATTTGCTTGACGAAATTTGTAAAATGTAGGCAATACAAATGAGGTCCAAAGAAGAGTGAATCAACACACAATCTTTGTGGTGAAGCAGTGAGGCACGCGACCCTGTCCATATTTTCCCAGTCAGTGTATGATCTTCCCCGTTTTGCGAAATGCGAAAAAACACACGAAGAGCTCACGAGCATCAAAAACCGCCCATATATGCAATGCAATATATTGAGTGTGTGTGTGTTGTGGACTAACACATATAGCTAAGTTAGGTTAAGGTGAAGTAACAGGTAGGCCACTATGTCATCCCTCAGAAACCTGCCAACAGTAAAAGGAGATGGGCATGGCAATGGTAACACAAAGCCAGAGAAACCACGTCAAGAAGGCGAGATTCTCATTCTCTTACTGATCATCATCATCCAGATCTTTTTCACTCTATTTCGAGGACCAACCTCTATGTCCTTTTCATATGGGTTGCAAAATATATGCTGAGCACACAATCTCGTTCACATTCGCCCACTCAGCTGTCAGCTCATGTTATCGACACAACTACTGCACCAGCTACGAGTAGCGACTACCGTCACCGGTAGTTACTGACCATTCGCTATAATCTGACAGCTTAGTGCCAGTAAGGAGTAAGAGATAGCAATAATAATAATCGTCTGATTCATTCGTCATCTTCATCTGCTTTTATAAGAATCCACTCTACGGCTGCATGCTTATTTGCAAACCTTCCTTGCACCTATATGTACACTATTCCAATTGACAATGGCGTCCTTAGGACTTTAGAGTGCAAGGCACTTGCTTCTCATTCAAACACCTTACAGAATTTACGAAACATGGATTGAGAGACAAAAAGTAGAGTAGCCATATCACGCCCGAGGAAAAGACTGTTCATTTCGACGCGGTTTCTCCGTTCTGCTCAATGAACACTGACATTTCCCTTGAAGACGAATAAGATTGTAAACATTATTACAGCCGAGCAAAAAGCACTCACAGTCTAACTTCGGCATGAAGGACTTTGAACACATTATATACGCGACTTGTAAAAGACAGAAAAGAGCTCGCGGTAAGTCGCACAATTTACACAAATTCAGAGACGGAGATGATAAACGTCCGTGTTATTTACAAGAGTGACCAGAAGTCAAGGCATATTACACACGCAAACATTAATTCAGTGCCTGTCTGGTCTGGTCTGATACAAGGGAATGTCATGCGTTTAGTTGAGTCCATTATAGGCAATTTTACTTGACCCTGATTTTTGTAAGACATGAGAACATGATGAACAAGTAAAAATGCGACAGATCACAAGATCACAGTCCCATGCTATTGTCTCTACTAATAGTTCCCATTCATCTTGTATAGCCTGTGTGTTGGGTAGTCTAATGATCATAACACGCTCCCTTTTTCTGCATACGTCAGCGTCAATAATCAGCCCAGAAAAATGCTTTTCAACAATACCTCATTGTCTACACTTACGAAAAAGAGTCCTAATTGAAATGCATGGTAAAATGAGCTGGGTTTGTGTTCAAAGTTCTCTCAATTCACCTGAATCAATTGCACTATCTAATCTTCTTCATTAGAAGGATTACGCCTAAAAAATTATGAATGGGATGTTTTACTTGCACTCATGCTCTCGATCATTCATTATTAAAATTGTGAAGTAAAGTGCAATTAATTCCATACTACACTATTCTAAAGGTATACATACAATTAAATTCTTTTAAGCTCATGTTCACGTCTCTAGAGAGAAGATGAAGTTGAGGCACCTTTGTTTTCACAAGGGCATTACCATTTACTATACAATACACTTATAATTTCTGCAAGTCCATGGTTTGCTTGTCAAGACCCATGCACTCATGCACCTCAACTATAGAACACAAGAGTTATATGTGCACGACGAAGCATTTTGTGATCTATTTCTTCGATGCAACTGTCCTACCTACTCAACAATCCATTCACAGCAGCCAAACCGACATTTATTCTTGGATTACACGAGCTGAATGTACCACTACTATACTTTACTTTACCATATAATAGTCAACTACACACACAACACTTCATCTTCCTCTGTGTTTACCTATTAGAAAAACAAGCCTACACAGTCAGATCATCCTTGATTACTTTATAACATTTTAATGCAACTGTGAATATTGTTCACGCCTTTCGAGTCATACAAAAAATGAACACATGAGCAACAGGGTGGACTATAAGATTTTTCAATTGTCAAAAATAGCAAAAAGAGATGATGCACTGCGTAACTGCACCACAAAAACCAAAAGAAGAAGAGCTCATCAAATTTTTACTTTGAATTCTTTTTCAACTCATCAAAAAACCCAAAGCTCAATAATCCCATTTTTGTTGCATGGAGCAAGAAAATGCGTTGTCAAAGTGTTTTGTGACACAAACATGTTTCCTTTGCATGAAATTGAATGTTAACGTAAAATCAAATTCCTCCAACATCTACGAAAGTAAAGAACAAGACTGTCCCTTCAAAATTGAACACTAACTGAATTCCTTCATGTCATATATATTAGTCTAATAAAACAAGACTGTGATGCGATCAAACCTTTTTATCTTTCATTTCCAATTAGGATCATTCGGTAAATGCGCATCACAAGGACAAATCTCATATGATTTGTTTTTGTAACCTTAAAGGTTCTGCAGGAGTAAAACTGGTACACTACGACCAAAAAATCAACGAAACATCAAACCTTTTTTTCACAAAGCTATAGATCAATAAATTAATAAGGTTTGAACTTTGAACTTTGAAGCGCATGCTTCGACTGGGAATCTAATAATAATAATGTAATCACGAAGTTGAGCGTCCTGCCTTTCGCTCCACCGCACCATCAGAATAATAAAACGTAAGCGCAAGTGAATGGCATCCATCATCAGAGGTATACAATCAATTACAATCTAATATAGTAGGAATCCGGAATTTAATTATCGTCTTGGTTAGCAATTTCAGTTTAAAAACGATGAAAACGGATCAGAGAGTTACAAGCGGTTGTGGAAAATACATGGCTCTGCACAAAATGCACGGGAAAAAACAACTCCATTAGTGAAATTTATTTTTTGCAAAACGCTAAAATACATTAAGGAGAAGATATAATGTACTGTATACTCAACTCTGCTTGGTTTGCGGAAGCCAATAGCCAACACCCAAAAGTGCAAACAACATCATAAAAATGAAGAGTGCAGAGTACGCAACATTCAAAAAATTGATTAATTGCATTAGACGAAAGGCACAGCTCAGCACTTACGGCATCGACAACGACGCGACGGTCTGCTTAGCTCAAACATGCAGATGTTGTGTCTTGTCGTATTATCAATTATCACATAATCGTAGTCGTATTTTAAGTTCATTTACCCAGTGTCACAGATGTACCGGGTGTATTTATTTACACACATGTACTGTGTCGTATACAAGTACAGAGTGCTGTTGCTCCGGAGAGTGACAGATTTTTATGGAACTTTTAGTATATAGATGATGTAAAAGCATTATAATTGACATGAGTTTCACTTTGGTGTGCATGATGTTAATTTGAGTCATTTGTGACGCAGTGACGGTCGGCAAAATTGTAAATGAATTGCACCATAACAAATCAGAAACCAATGAAACTTGACAAGTGGGACGACATGAAAGAGAACACAAGGCGCAGTCAATGAGACACAGTAAAAGCAAATTAGTCTCAGGTGGTCTCCATCTAATCACAACTTACAATTTTCAGTTATTGTCCTACCTACTCCTATATATATAATTCCCTAAATTCAACAACATGACTCAATTTCACTTTTGTATATAAAATGAATTTTTACTCTTCACGAGTTCACGTTCGTACCAAAAGCGAAAGGATGTTATACATAAAATGGGGAAAAATATAAAAAAAACATCAGATTAGCATCGGAAAATTGAACACACATCCGTATCACTGCTAGCTCTACTAATAAAAACCATATCGTTAAACAGCAGGATTGACTTGGATTCATTTTGCGAACTATTTTGAGGCCCTGATCTTCACTAATAGTATTCGTCAATGTACAGGAAATACATTTAGCAATATTATCAGTTCATCGTGCAATTCAAACAATGTTTATATATGATACAAAAGTAACTAAAACTGACCTAAAGCACATGTGAGCCAAGGTTTTAACAGTGCCAAAACTAAATTGGGTGAAACAACTCGCGATTTCTCCCTCAACATACTTGGAATAAAACCAAAGATGACGGCAGATGCTATTTTCTAAACGACATTAGGGATGAGCAAGAGGGCGAAAGGAAAATAAAGCTATTTAATATTATATTTCTGTATTAATGATTACACGCGAAAGCGTTTTCACACATGATGACATACGATAGCCAAATGACCAAGTGGGCATAAGCTGTTTTCTATGCGATACGTCATCTGCAATCTGCACACAAAAATCAAAGCTCAACTGTCTCAATTAAATATTACAGAAAACGAAGAAATTACACATGCACAGCTATTTCCACAAGATTGTTCATTGTTTCAAGTTGACGATATGAATAAAATGCTAATGCGCTCTGGTACACGTCAACGTCAGCAAGACTTTTGGATGCAACGATGCAACGCTGTATAATACCGTCTTGCCGAAAAAAAATCATCATACAATGCGCACGTATGATGGTGAGAAAGTCACCTATTAGTGTGAGCAGAATGTAATTTTGCGCAATTAATTACTCACCCGTTGCCCATTTAAAAAAGGAGCAGTAGCTGTGCTTCTGTTGACGACTCGTCCAAGTGCGGCAACAAAACAATACACGGATGCAATAATTCAATTGCAATATTGAAGCAATTTAGAATTGCTCCATGGTATGTCCTCGGCACTTACAAATGCAACATTTACAGTTCCCTCAGTAATGTAACCGGGTGCGGCGGAAGTGTTCCGTACAGTTACTGCAAATCAGGTGACGTGTGCACAGAATGTGTATACTGTCTAGGATACCAATCCCATCAAAATTGCAGGAAGACACCTTCGTCAAGTCTCACGAACAAGAAAAGCTCAGTCGCAGTACATTGCGTTATTTATTGTCTTCGTGTTCATCACCTTGCATGAGATTAAATTTAGACCTATATAGTAATGTAAGTAAAGTCCTTCCAATGAAAAACACTCTATGCAATGCACTTGCACACCTTTGCAACCCAATCCATATCAACATTTTATAAACCAGCTAAGAGCTAACAATTTTGCGGAAGAGTGAATGTGACAAGACTGGAGACTCGGTCAGCGCATAACTACTTTCAGAGTGGTCTCGAAGTAAGTAATCATCCCAATTTAATTTGAGATGCACATATAAAGCCACAATTGAGTCCTCAAATTTGAAATTGATCTCATTGCATTTGTAATCCCGGCAAGAAGCGTTGCACCTCCCTGATTATTTATGGGTTGCAAAAGGATGAGATCACATTACTGAAATGACAAGCAGCCTCGTAGCCTACATTAGGATGACAAGCGACGCTCCCGTTCATCAAGGGATAACGACCTAACAACCAAATCTCCTTTGTTCTCTCATTCCCAAACACGACATACAAATAGTGATAATTCAATTCTTTCCAATTCGCAGTGGACACCAATTGAAAGAGTGCAATAGTGGATGCAATGCTGAGGAAAATAAAACCGTTTCCCATCCTCCATTTTCAGCACATCGCACACGTGAACTTTGAGACTTTCAATTTCCATACATTTTTGACTTCTCTCATCCACAATAAATTTATTCGTACTCCTTTTTTCATTTGCAATGAAAGCCATTTAATTATATTGACCACACTTACTAAAACTGTGCTTCCTAATAAGTCAGGATCAACTTTAAAATGAGATTGAATTCCAAACTCGTGAAGTTGTAAAAGTTCTCATTTTCCAATTCAGGACTTGGAGAATGTGAATGTGAAACTTGCTCAACTTTTACCTGACACCTGACATTCTGTTTGCAAATCAAATCTTGATGTTTCAAATTTACAGAATCAAGTATATTAAGAACTTCATTAAAAATAAAATCAAATACTGAGGTGTAGCAGGTTTATGTGATTCATTTAGTCTTGTAATTGCAACAGAAGACAACATTCAAGCTGAAAACAGAGCTCATAACATAGTACGCCAAAAAGCTTACAGGTTACGAGTTCCGACCAATTAAAATTGCATCCAGAAATCGTCACATACTCTCAAAGTCTAGATTAGCATTATATGACATCATCAGTCTCAAATTACAATGTCCCATAGTTTGTCTGTTCGAAGAGTACAAATGAGCTTCCTTTTTTCATTGACACATCATACACACTTGGAAAGTCGAAAGTTAGTGCAAGCTTAACAATGCAAAGTGTTTGAAAAGCATAGTAGTTGCAAAACTAAGTAACAACGTTCTTGAAACAAGGAACCGTACCGTTCAGTTGAGAACTTGTTCTGACTCCTCCATCACGGTATAGTGTTCATTTAACAAAAAAACAATTACCTATTTAAATTACTAAAGAAGAGGTAGAAAGACAAGCTCTCATTTGAACGAGTTAAATAATCTATTCAATTTGCTAAAGACAATGAAGGAACGTAGAAAAACAAAAATTTAGAGTTTAGTTCAGTGTTCTTGGAACTGGGGTTTGAACGATGGAAAAATTGAAATCCAGGACTGTGCAAGTGCAATACTATTAGTAGACGAGTTTCTAAATAGCGTACTCACGTTGCCCCATATTTCATGGAAAGATGAACAAAACAATTGCAATAATTGTCACTACAATAATTAATTGCCTTCGAATTAGCACGTGTATGTATTATTTGGTCGCGACTGAGCGAAGATTAAGGACTACTTGGTTTTCTGAATTGTCTGAATGCCGCTGGCAGAATTTACATTACATAACGAACACAATTAGAAGCATGACAAAGTCAGTTTGATGTTGTGGTGCTAGGGACACGGGACACAGTGGCCATAGTCATCATCGTCACTCAGCTGTCATGTCAAACCAGTCCTAAAAACGACAACAAGGAGCGTGTGTCCTCGTCCTTAGATTTCAGCGACAGAGCAATTTAAAAAATCGTACAAATTACAGCGAGGAAGCGAATACGCTTAACAGGTTATATTTATACATATGGAATTAATTACAAGTGATAATAAAAAGGCAACAATCAAGACGCAAAGACATTAGTACATGACTGACGGGCTGAATGTATTGATAAATAATTCATTGGGAATACCGACTGGGCACTCCCCAAGCGAAAACGAATATGAGAACAGAAATGAAGTAACAAAACAATGAAAAACTTTGGACTCATGGATTGACGGTCAGGATTTATGAACGAGAATGTAGTCATCTCACTCAGTCAGACTGAAGAAGAAGAGTGTGTGAGTCCCATGCTAATATACTATATTACACTGAAAATTCTCGGCTGAAGGTCAAACTTAACTTGTTCTTTTGTCACTACAAAAACGAGAGTTAAAGCCGAGATGATTCGGACGTGTACGTGTACTATGTACACATAGTTTTCAAAATGCTTGTCCTTGCGACCTTCACTCAGTCCAACCAATTGGATTTAATTTTTGTTTCCACAACGCATCTCAATTACAAACACACAATCTTGTTACAGGGACTCCTTCATAGCTCGGACGTCAGACCCGAAATTCTCTATAAAGCTCACTTTTAGCTTTATAGTTTTCATCTAGAGGAAAAGCAAAGATACACAAGATAGAGAACACAGAAACTTAAGCGACAAAAAGCTTCATCAGAGTTCCAAAGTGACCTTTTCTCGCCCGCGGACAGGATTGAGTGTGGATAATGAAAAAGTCCCACGTCTAGCGTGACGTGAGAGTCACAAAGTCACTGATCCTCACAAACTTTACGAAGCGACCAAGTCTATGATGATCATCAAAATCATCATCATGATGATATTTGGACTAGAGGAAGGAGCAACAATAACAATTTTCTTCTCTCTTTTCTCTCCAACATCGATCCTTGGAAATGAAAATTAACTTTTGTACATTCCATACCCACCATGCATCACAGCCACGAGCCAAGTTTGCTCGGCTCTCTACTCGTAAAGTGTTATTTTTATGCACGAGTCTCATCCTCATCTAGGTTTATTAAGAAATTCATTTCCCAACCAAAACACCGGACCAAACAAACCTCAAACACTCATACTCCCGATATTAGATTACACTTAGCCTCGTTCCAATAAAGCGTTCCTGGAACGTCTGGAAGACAGCCCTCCAGTCCTTCTAATTTAATCCAAAACACGTCCATTAATGCCTTTTAGATTGGAATCTTTAGAAGTACTTCAACACAAAACCACGTGGAAGCAACACTTCTTTTAAATGGAATACCACTTATTTCATACATGCAAGCACAACTCTTCTAATACGGTACATAAAACGACATCATGAAATTGCACTGAACCGCGTGTCGTATGAATCGTATATAATACAAATATCGTAAATATGAATGTCCATTTTTATCATAATAATACTGCAAAGTGTTTTTTTTACATGTGCAAATCCAAAAGGAAAACAAAAACGAAAGGAGGAAGAAGAGGACGAGTAACTGCGCTAGCGTTGCATTATTGGCCTCCTCTGTGTTGTGCACGCCACAGACCATGAAAGTGAAGATGAATCAGTGAACGATGAAAATATTGTTAATATGCAAAATGTAAATAACATTTGTATGACTAAAGCAGCTACACAAAACCCAAGTCAACGTCATTGCATTGGTCTTCTGTGATTGTGATCCATTAATGCAATATTGACTATAAAAGCCTACATAGATAACTCAAAATGTTTGTATGGCACAGTTTTTTTAAGTGAACATATTTGGAAACGAGGAAACTGCTAGGATCTGCATTCTTTGCAAAGGTGGGTGCACTTGCAATCGATTGAGATGTTTCATAAATTCATGCAATTAACTAAATAGGAATTAAAAAACTGAAAAACGGAGAACTTACCTCATGCGGTTTCGGCGGGACATGACTACAGGGCAGATGATTGTCCCTATGACTGAAATGGTCGTGAGACCCGGAGAATGTGGCACAATGAGCAAAAGGCAGGGTAGCCATTAATAGCCATGTCACTGTTACTAGAATGAATAGTACCGACGTGTGGCAACAGAATGAATTAGAAAAACGCTGGATTCTCGTATCATTATTATGGATTAGAATCGCTTCCAGTCTTCGTCGTCCACGATCTCGCACTGACATGATGTGACCCCGGCCTGTACGGACTCTGCCGGACCACTTCAAACGAATTGTAATGAACACCCTCAACAAACGAAAACGACGGAGTTCAGTCTCAATTAAAACTTTAGTAAGCTTTAACTGCACATCATTTCAGCTCACCTTTGTTCGTCAAAGTCAAAACCTCTCACAAAATCAATTATAGAACTCTAAACTACCTTTTCGACTCACAAACTGTCTTCATTTCCGTATACAAACAATCCTTACAAATTACCACGAACTAAAAAACACAACCAACTTTTAAGTCTCATCATCTGTTCGTAAATCACGTTGTCTTCAAAATAATATTAATATTCTGAAAAAAAAATCAAAAATTCAAATCCAGTTAAAATACTCAGTTTTAAATCACTCAATAATCCGTTCCTATGATTCCTTTTGACATGAATGCAAACTCCATTCGAAAAGTCGAGATTACTCACCTCCAACTAATTTAATCTGACGATTACACATTTAAGTTCACTGCCGCCGGTGATGATTGGTATTTGCTGTGTGTACAAACAATTCGATCGGAATTTGCACTGGAATGAAATGCAATGCTTGGAAGATTATTTCCTGTTGTTAGTACTAAGCTTGATATTTCAAACAGAGTGCAAACTCAAAAAAAAAACGAACTAAAATGTGAAAAAGACGAAAAATAATTAGTGGAAATGGGAGCCGCAGAAGCTGACATGCTCCACGTCTTGCAGACTGACTGCGACTGCAGCAGCTGAGAGCCAAGGCTTTTCAAGACAACCAACAGCTTCGAGCGAGGCGACGGCGACGGCTCCTCCGCTGAAAATATCCTTCCCTATGCTTTTTTCGCAAATCTCAAGCCAAGAAGGCAAGCGCACATTGCATTAAAAAGCATTTTACTTCAATCTTCTGCTTCATTCATTTTTTTGCACGTATTTATAATTTATGGCATAAGCTTGCAACTCTAATTGACTAGGATTCACCTTTATGCGTATTAGTACAGTGAATCCGCTGGCGCTTTCCTTGCTGTTTGGGCTGGAGACTTCAGTGCGAGTGCAGAAACTAACTTAAAAGCTTTGTTTTATTGCGTATTAATAAGTATTGCGAATTTTTAGCACGTTAATTTCACACTTGAACAAATTGAAGGATAAAATTGATGATAATGGAATGATAAGTGAACAATTGAGCAAACGTTGTTTAACGACGTTGGATGTGTACGTCATTGAAAATGGCAATTTTTCGAGTATCTTGCTTTGAAAGGCATAAATCAATGGGGGAAAAGAGTGAGAGAAATATATTTAAATGAGTTTTTAAAGTGCAGAGTTATAATGTAATAGGAATGTAAGGAACGGTGACAATTGCGAAAAAAAGGTGACATAATGAATGTGTGAAGAGTTTTGTTGTAAAGGGTTTTGTGTTGTTGGCATCAAACCAAATATTTTTGGTATGGATTTGCTAAGCAAAAGATTTTGGAAGCTGGGACAAGTGCACAGGCAAATGACAAAGCGATGAATTCCGTAATTGCGAAATTTATTCTATTAAGCAGTAGTTTTGAGTATAGGAAAACAAACGAGTTGGAGTGAGTGTGTCGGCTCAGAGTTCAAAGGTGAGACGGCAAGGCCGCAACGTTCCCTATGCAAATAGTTAATTGACGAATGAAATAAAGTGTAAATAACGTATAAAGTGAGATGAAGAAAGGAAAAAGAAATGTGACTAAGGACAGATTACTGATCGTATAACATGAATGTAATAGAAAAAGCAAGCTCTTGGTCATTCAGTGTTGCACAATGCAATGGAGCATGCAAGATGACTTTTTGAAGTTGTATGTTGGTTTGTGTGTCGTGAGTGCACTTCATTGCATTTTTGGGTGAGTGAGAGAACTTGGACTGAAGGGACGCTCATCAAGTCGTCCCAAATTGCTCTCTGATCCAAGAGTCTTCACTTGATGCAAATTAGGATGATTTTTTGGGCTCATGCTTCCACAACAGACGAAGCGAGAGTGACGCAACAATCGCCCAGAGAACAGAGATCCCCTCACAACATGTTCAAGTGTTCAACCTGACAACCAACTCCCACAAATGACCACGGCGTCGTCATTTTGCTTCCTTACTATGGCCCATTTGCAAAAATGCAATGGTCAACACTGACACTGCGTCTTCGCAGCCTTTGGACTTTGAGACCTAGAGCCTTTTCCATTTCGTTTGCATATGATTACATTATGCATTCATCTGTCTTGTGAGCAAACATTTTGATACGTATTGTACGTATTATACGTATCACAGTCATTCATCCAACGAGTTTGCCAACTAACCAACAAAATACACTCAATCCTTAAGAGGCCGTACACAACAAACTGCTGTTGTTGTGTTCTGCTTCCACTTTCATTGTCCATGTGTCACCATCAATGTCTACTCGGCTTACTGTTGGTCAACCTCCCTCATTGTCCAAACATCCATTTCCTACATAATGGACCATATAAATAAAGATTTCGTCCTTTTTCTACAATCATCGTGTAATCAAACTATGCAACCGCCGCTCCTGCTCTGCTCAAATAACATATTTTATTCAGCTATGTAAAGTACACGTCATTGCTTATTTATCAACTTTTGTGAAATGTTTATTATAAACACAAGTTATCTTTACAGGATACGGGAAAACTGTAAAGTCTTTCATATAAAACATTATCGGCTATTCATATTTCATTCCATTTGGACTTGGACTCTGCTGACATTGAATTGATAAGCTGCAGATGACAGGCACAACCACAACCACAACCAAACAACATTATGTATTTATCGTCAGCACACACTACGGAAACTGACAAAACCAATTGAACCAATGTAAAACTAACGTAAATGCAATTTTCACTATGACAACGACTACAAAGTTCAAAAAACCACTTCCGGAATGCGTCAATACCACTTTTTTCCAGAAATAATCTAATTGTATGTCCTTCTACAATTTAAAGTACTTTCGGTCAACTTCTACTACAAATGCAATCCAATGAAGAAAGCCATTTAATCGTACGACCATATCAAAATCATTAGTATATCCTTAATAAAGTCATATTTTGCGACTGCGACACTTTAAACTGCATCACTATTAAATGATTATGCTTACATGCAAATTTGATGCAAACATGCATACAAACTCTGGTTGTCTGATAGTTTTGCATTGCAACTGCATAGGAGAGTGAATTAAAGGAAAAGGATGAAGACGTGGTCTTCTCACGCAAATCCCCTTCATTTTCGAAAGGTAAATTGATTGGTTTTTTGA
>JABASF010001546.1:0-21086 GCA_019776145.1 Harlomillsia oculata | reverse complement strand
CATCTTGTCAACGTCACACTCTGACGTTTTCTGCGTTGACCTGAAACAATTTTCAAAGTCTTTTAAAACGCACAATAAAAATTTTTCTTATTTGCTAATTTGTGTGAGTGCATTTTCTCGCTTTGTTTGGTTAAGACCACTCAAACAGAAAACTATGGTTGAAGTTTCGAATGCTTTAAAAAGTATTTTTAAAGAGAACAAACAAGCTCCAAGATTTTTATTTGTTGATGAAGGTAAAGAATTTTATAATTTTATGGTCAGAAGGGTGTTATCGGAGGGCCCTACAACGATGTACTCAACCAGAACAGGTAATTTTTTTGAAAATAAAAATGATGATGTCTTTCGAAATTGAAACATCAACTTATTCTTTTAGGATTAAAGGTGTCGATTGCAGAATTGTACATTTCAATTGTCGCAAAGAAGTTGTTCCGATACCTTGATCATCTGAAGACAAAAACGTGGTATGATAAAGTTGATAAAATAGCAGAAAATATTAATAATACCGTTTCAAGTGCTACAGGTTTTACACCAATTGAGGGTAGAAAAGCAAAAAATCAAGATGAAATTTATTATAATTTATTTCGAAAAACAGTCTTGAAAAAGATACTTTCGCAAAAAGGTATAGATAAGTTTTCGATAGGTGATAAAGTTAATATCTCTACCTATCGAATTAAACCCGTGTTCCTGAAAGCTACAACAAACGAAACATTTAGTCCTGAAAAATTCACCATATATCAAATATTGGATACATTTCCTCCAGTGTACAGGCTAACTGATAAAAAAGGTGCATTAGTGGACGCAAAATTCTACAAAGAAGAATTAGCATTAGCTGATGATGGAGATTGACGAAAGTAATGATTGCCTCCTGTTGCTCAAATCAAACAGTAGCGTAGAATATTACCATGAAAACAACCCTTCGTCATTTACTGTACAACTGCCGTGTTTACGAAACTATCCAGAAGGGGCACAGATTGCATTACATAGCCTGACAATTAATCCTTCGTTTGCAGAAAACAGACAAGAAATATCCGTAATACCGTATAGTGGAGATGAAAGAGATTCGACACGAAAAGTCAATTTAACTATTCCCAAAATAAAAAAGCAGACTGTAATCAAAGGAACAACGGAGTTCAATACTTTCATAGAACATGTTCAAGAGACATTGGGAGCAGTGAATGTGACATTGTCTCGAGATTTTGAGATGATTTCAAGAGAAACAACTACATTAGTCACATTAGTTTTGTTTAATTACGAGCCCACTAAACAAAAGTTGATTTTAGATGGAAATTTAGCAAAAATATTAGGCTTTACACAGACTGAGTTTGCTGTGAGCAATGAAAGGCACACTGCACCAGGCTATGCTAGTAAATTTGATTTTGACAGTTTTCCAGTTGGACAAGAATTTTCTATAACAAAAATTGATTGGTTCTCTGTGACAACATATGTGAAAGACGCAGGCAGTGTCTCCGAAAGCTGGCCTCCAGAATCAATATTAAATGCAATCAGTGAAGCTTGTAGTGGATCGTATTCACGCGTAACAGTCAAATCAAAATTCTACGTACTTGGAAATAAATTATTTGTAGAACTTGATCAGCATGTTTACATATCATTGAGCTCAGACATTAATAAATGGCTTGGATTCCCAGCAAGAATGGAATTCTATTCCAAAGATGGAAAAACATTATCTTTTGATAATAACATTAAAGGTTTTGTTGGTGGTGTAGTCCAGCAAGGGGAAAGTGATACAAAAATTATTGTTGCGTGTAATTTAATTGAAGATGGTGTGATTGATAATAGACCATACCCGATCCTTGCATGTTTCAATAGTGTTCTGATACCAGACGAGCAAACAACATTACATCCAAAGCCAATAATCTATTTGCCCATTAAGACATTGAAATTCAAAAGCATTGGTTTTAAAATATCCGATAGCCAGTTTCACCCACTTAAATTAGCAACCACAAAAGAGACTAGTGTCCTGGTACATATAAAGTCCCCTCGAAAAGTGTTTTAGAATGCATATTCCAGAAAGAACTCGGGATGTTAAATGTAACGACAAGTATTGTTATCTTACAAAGCAATCAAAACGGCTGTCAAAGCTGTACAAGGAGTTATTAGCAAAACATAGCCATAGTGACGAGGAGGATACTGAAATGGCGGACCAAGGTGTGGGTGGATCACAAATTACTAGTGAGGCAACAAATAATCCCAATCCAGTTCCAACTCCTGTCGTTGGTGTTACTGAAACAGTGAAACCGACTGCTGAGGAACGTGTATCAGTTCCATTTGTCAATGAAGCAACCATATATCCAAAACCGAAGAAGAAAGTCTATAAAAGGAAACAAGCAAAAAGTAAATCTATCAGTAGTAAAAGTAAAGGAAAGAAGAAACAAGCTCCCAAAAAAAAACAAGTGAAAAAGCCAGTGAAAAAAGCTAAAAGCAAATCTAATGCCCAGAAAGGCAAGAAAGGGAAGAAAAAGACGAACCCGAAAACCAAAGCTAAACGCCGTTAGCAAAAGGGTGGTTTATTCGGGTGCGGGTAGGAGGAAAAGACGACAAAGACAAAGTAAAACCCGAAAGTGGAATCGCAGGGTCGCGTACTAAAATGGATTCAGGAACAGTCGTAGTTTCTCGCCAGCTAGATATTTTTGACAAAACAAAACGTGAAACCGGTTTTGAGAGTATCAGCGAAAATGTAATATACCCCGAATCACCACTAGCCAACAAAGGCCCCATTGTGCTTCATCTTAATGGAAGCCAGGTGCTATGGACCAGTTTGAAAGATTCATTTTTGTACGTACGTGCTAAAATTAAATTAAAAGATAACAAGGACATCCCGGCCGTTGCGAACATCGCGCTGGGTCGACATTTTCATGAAGCATTCATTAAGGAAGCGAATGTATTTTTAAATCAAGTTCGGATGACAGAACCGGGTCATCCATATTCACTTCACGGTTACATCCAATCGCTGATGGAACCAATCACACCAATGTCAACTCACTTACAAACTTTAAGGGCTGATCAAGTCGACTCTGGTGATTTAGACGTCAAAACAGATGCAAATACAGCACATAAGTTTAGACGCGAATTGATCAGAGGAAGCAAGGAATTCGAATTCACTACTAACATCAATCACTCCTTGTTTAAAAGCAGTAAACTCTACCCACCTAACACAAATTTTCGGATTGAAATTTTGCTTAATGATCCAAATTACTTTCTGCACGGGGATAGTGGAACGGAGTATATGATTGAATTACTTGAACTTCGCTATCATTTGGTACGAAAGTACATAACACCTGAAATTAATTCAAAGCTCCTTTCACATTTTGGAGCATCTCCGATTATCTACCCGTATGAACGAAGCGTCCTTATAACAACTCAAATTGCGAAAAGCAGCGACAGCTACCAGTCTGTTAATTTAATTAACGGACGCTTACCAAAATTCATTTTACTATTTACTAGCACTCCAAAGAGAGTTGGAGGTGATTACAGTTTGTCCCCATTTAAGTTTGGAGTTAATCTATTAAAAACATTTGAACTCTACATTGAACGATCATTCTCCACGCACACGCGGATCGATGTTGACACATCAAGAAACTTGCTACATTATAAAGCGTTTTTGACTTTTTTCAAAAATTTCAATACTGCGGGAGTCGACAGGGAATCATTTGCTGAGAGTTTCTTTATTATACCATTTAATATCACCAATACATTGAATTTGGGCTTACAAGGGGATTCAGAAGGTAGTATTAGATATTCCGTAAGCTTCTCTAAGCCCTTGCCGGAGGCCACAAACTTGTACTTGTACCTTCATTATGACAATGAAATTAAACTTTTCCATGATGGACACGTAGAAGTTAATTGGTAATGGAAACAAACGAGCTACTCGGCTTTCTTTGCACATTACTAAAAACATCAACTGCTGCCTCATTTGATGGTAATTCAGAAATCACATTTGTATATTAATTCGTCATTTAATTTGTTTGTATTAATTCTTATTTCCAGTGGTTCCTTGTCATGTTATTCCACAATTAAGAATTACACGTTACCCGTGTGCCCTTGTTGTGAATACTGCAAACTCACTTCCAGGGATTCACTGGACCGCATTTTGGATAAAAAATGCAAAGGAAACGTATTTTTTTGATTCTCAAGGACGTGATATTCAAGAATATCCTTTGTTGTACAAGTACACAAAAACTTTGAATATAAAACACCAATTTCACAAGAGAGTACAGGCGGATTCCAGTTCAACTTGCGGGCTATTGAGTATTTATTATTTATGCTGCAAATCATTTGGGATGTCAGATACAACCATTGCAACAAAATTAACTAACAATTACGATAAAAATGAATTATATATCTATCATTTTTTTCAGACAAAGCCACTTTGTTCATATCATTATGGTAAATGTGATAGACCCATTTTTAGTTGTAAACAATGCAAAATAAATCACTTGTAATTTACACATAATAAACGTTGATTGCTAACTTACTCTGTTCATTTATTAAACACATCTCAAGACAACATGATTATACCTGTTGAATATAAAAATACAACGTGTTGTGTGCGACGCTTAGGTCCACATACCAGAGTTATCAGAATTGATCAGGGCTGGAATAAAAATGTGTTTACAAGGAATTTTATTGTCTACAATTTTATAGAATTTCAAAAGGTGCTCAAATTATTTGTTGAAAAAGCATGCATAACTGGCCAGGAAGAAAAATTAGAAACATCCTTCATGGATGGCGACTTGCTAATTCTTTTAAATTTTGAGGGTAACTTTTTCAAAATTACTAAACCGGAACGCACCACACACTTATATGTAGACATACACGGAGTACGGGAATTATATGATTTGGATATTTTTGGATGTCATTGGCTTGAACAGAAAATATTTCAGTCTTGTGGACATGAAAAAGAAACCAGCATTACATTCAAAAACTGAAATTCTAAAAACAAGATTATAAAGAAATAAAACTTCAAATTTGACTTAGTTTTTCCTACACATTTGAGGAACTAGCATGTCAAAAATAAATCAACCGAAAAATTCTATGTGTTGCGTTACGCAGAGCAATTCGCTCAAAAATGCAGTTTGGATTACTCAAGGGTGGAATGGCGAAATCTCTAGTGAGATCATGTTTGAAATTTTTAATCATGTTAGGGTAAGATTATGGTCCGTACTTAATCATTGGGAAAATAGAAAAAAAGGAAGAGAATGGGGTCTTCATACTGAATATGGAAGCCGATGGTTTACGCTCAAAAACAACCTTCTTGAAATCCATGATAAAAGTCGATCTACACAATTGTTTTTTGATTTCAATGGAACAATGTGTTTGTGGAAAACATGTTTCTTAAGCGAAGATCCTCAGGAAAAGTATATATTTCAATCTCAAGGGACAGAAAAAGAAAGTATTCCCACATTCCAACAGGTAAATAACTCTGAAAATGTCCTTTGTGTAAAAATATTGTCTAACATAAAAAAAATGTAAAACTGGTTTAGACCTCTAAACATCCATACTACGACGTTCCTTCCAAGGATATGTTCCGTAACAGCGTGTGCAAAGTTGTGACACACAAAAGGACAAGCATTGTCCAGGGATGGAATGGAAGGATATTTGATTCGTTGATCATAACACATTTTGAAAGATTTCGAAAATTATTATATGAAATTTTGACCTCCTGGAGAGAAGGGGACTATGCATTTGCATATGTACTGCGAGATGGATGCGATAAAATCATATGTAAGATTAGGAATGGTGAATTCTTAGAGATATCCAGTGGTTCCAGCACATTGTACTTTGATCAGATCGGAGCTTGTCGTCTATGGGGTTCCATGGTTGTTCCAGATCTTGAGGACGGAGATTGGGTTTTTCAGTCGGCTGGTACAGATATTGAGTCTACTGAAACCTTTCAACAAAATTTAATTGTTTATGACCCTGAAATAATGTTTTAAAGAACATGCTTTAATAAAGAAAATGTTTAAAAAAACAATTGGTTCTGATTTGTTATTTAATTCAAAAAGAAATGAATATTATTACAATTTACGTTTTATTAGCTACTTGCATTAATATATACTACAAGATGAGTGACCGAGAATGCATCCCATTACATAACAGTACATAAAGAGAAAAAATTTAACAAGTACGACGACACCGAGTGCAAATGCAAATTCTTTACAGAAATGATTGCCACATGTGGTTTTACATCTCTGATTCAATCGTCCTTTTAATGGAACTCTAGAATTTATTTCCGTCGTCATTTTGTATCCTGAAATCGACAAAAAACATATTTAGCAAGGTGGTAATATTTAGGTTAGCAAAATGATCAACATACCCCACAGTTTCAATTTCACTGCTGCTTGTTTTTAAGCCGTTTTTACAAGATTCAATGCATTCACGACAAAATCCGTTTAGAACAAATAGAATATCTTTAGAAGGCGGAAGAATGGATTCAAATTCGTACCACCCGACTGGCGGACTTCCAATTTTATTGTTTAGTAAGTATCTTAATAGATCAATTATATGTGAGTGAATTATTGGATCACTATCACCAATTAACACCTCTCCCAAAGAATTATAAGCACACTTTAGTTCTAAGTACTTTAAAAGTCTTTTAATCTTAATAGCTTCGTTTTCACTAAAAAACTCCAATATCTCAGAGTGATCAAATGGTCCACGTAACCGTCGTTTAATCAAGTTGTACGTATTTTCAGAAACAAGAAAATACTTTTCAATGTTCATCACTGTTATATATATTCAGTAAAAATTGTGCTATATTGTCCAGCGCAATTGTTGAAACGAAATTCAGAACAAAAACAGAATTTTTTATCAGTAAATTATGTTGCGTTTTTAAATCTTTACTTTTTCCAAGAGCACGTTTTAACTGCTTGTGTGGTGTCGGATCTGATAATCCTAACTGATCTGCATTTTCAATTACAGCAAGGAGGACTTTAATTTCGTCTTCGGTTGCGCATTCTATAGTTATTCTAGAATTACCAGATTCAATAATATCTTGAAAAAATTGACAGAAAGGAATTTTTTTCCCACAATGCATTACTCAACTGAAGGGACAAATAAAACTGTATCGTTTCTTGGCCAAAGTCCACTACGTATACGTAATTCTGGATGTTGATTAGGAAGGAGACTTATCACCAAGGGTAGATAAGAGGACACTGAATTGAGTGCTCGCATGCTCTGAATTATATATGATGGGACATATGGGAATATTTGTGTGTTCAACTGAATCAAACTGGAACTGAAACGTGGCGAGTTGAAAATAATTAATGTTTGTGCGTTTCTCATACAAAGTTGAAGTTTTTTCGCAGTGTGATCTTGTGTTGTGAGAATCGTAAAAATGTTTTCATGATGAGAACGTCTCACAAACAATTCTTCAATTTTCTGAAGTAAATGTTTGTCTTGGTTCAAAGAAGTCATGTAATTATCAATGGCTAGAAATGTACATGGTTCAACATTATCAATTGCATAGTGTGCGTCACTAGTAGTCTCAAAGTTTTTAAGATTCTTCAGGTCATCAAGGACTGATTCCTCGGGATATTTACAAACGTAGATAATTTTTTTGAAATTTGACGTAAAAATTTTATCAATATTCACAATTATATTTTTTAAATACAATGTCTTTCCAACATTCGAAGCACCGGTCAAAATCGCTGTTGTATTCGTTGGAATTCTCCAACTAAAATTGAATCCATCAAATCTTCCACTCATTGTAATGATGACAACGAAAATGACCAACTGGGAATGAAACTGATTGACTTATGAAGTATCTGTCGTCAACTGAACGTGCATTTCGAATCCCAGAACGTTGAGGTGTCATCATTTCATCGTATGTTCGTTTGTGCGGCATTGGTTTCGTTACGATCTGTCTTTCATGTAATGCTTTTAGTATTGAACTGTGATAAACATACTGCTGAAGCATTTTTCTTACATTTCCTGAGCGGACACGCTCCACTGCATTGCAGCGACACTCACACTTGCAACTTTTACAGAACTCAATTGTTGAATACACTTTGCTATTTAATCCCACAAATTGTTTAATTGAATCACTAATTAAACGAACAGATCCCATTTTTCCTTTGTTTTCAGTAGGATCGTAAAACCAATGTGTTGGTTCCAATCGCGTTCTGTCGATCATGTAATGTAATGTTTGTAACTTTTCCTTGAAATCATTTCTTAAACTGATATACATCATAGTCCAGCCATCCACTTCCAAGTTGCACAAAAAAAATGATTGTTTAAATACTTCGTAAAAGTGAGTGAAAAAGATTTCGTAAAGAAGCAACTTTGCACGTGCAAGAACCACACATCCTTGAATAAAGGGTCGTTGAAGAAATAGTTTGTTTGGTTTTAAATAAAACATAGATTTGTCTTCATCAAATATGTCAAACCCAGCAAATCTGTCATCAGCTACAAGTTTTAGAGCAGCTTTCTGCGAAAATATGATTTTACATTTTGTCAAATCCGCATTGTTTGATAAGAGGCTTCCCGCGGTATAATTATTCACAGCTTTAAAAAGATGATCCGAGATTGTATCTGTGAAATGTCGTCGCAATTTCAGGTTCCGTTGCACGAATTCAGATAAAAACGGCCGCTCATTGAACTGTAACGCATTTATTATAGTATATTGAACCCCTAATTTTGCTAAAAGATATAATAATCTACTATATATAACATAGTTTTGACGGTCATAAAGTGATTGGTCTGTTTTGCCGTTTTTCGTTTCTGGAAAAGGACAGACAGATTGAAAGTATTTCATAGAATCTTCTGTATATTTCACATCAACTTCCAACATAAATGCTTTGGAATCCTGATCTAAATCAGAAAGCTTAATGTTTCGAATCTCTGATTGTGATAGAAACCGAAATCCATCATGTGGAAGTGGTTGTGACATTGCATAAGAGTAGCAACTATTAACGTCCATAGTGGCAAGATAAACAAACGGTGCATTTGTATACTCTTTTTTATAAATGGGATTCCGCGCACATGCATTGTAGGAGCCTAGAAAATTCTGTCCTCCATGAACACCGCGTTTGCAAAAATTATAAGAATCACCATTTGGTAACAATTCCACCTTTGCCCCACTAAAGTAGAAGGCAGCATCTATAGCCATTGTACTCAAAGAATTATAAGTACAAATCTCCAAATTATAAAGACAATAAATTATTGTTCTCATAAAACTAAAAACGTCTGATAAGAGACAGGTACGTGTTCGTGCATATTGTCTCTTATATTTGTCAATGTTACAATCACAAAAATTTACAAGCATCCGAGAAGCATTGTTGTACTGTTCGTCATTGCATGGCTCACCACCGAAATTCATGTAAAAATTATGTTTTGAAAAATCTGCAGACTTCTTGAATGGATATGGAAGATTCATAAAGAGCTTGAAATTTTCATCATTCCGTACCACGGATCGAAATAATGGAAAAGGAATTTCTCCGTTTTGAAAATCCTCAAACTTAAAAAGATCAAATTTTATATAATTTTGAAGTGTCACAATTTTGAACTTATTAAAAAATGCCAACGAAAGCAGTTTCTTGGATTTGTTTGTCGTGACATCGATGTAATTTCCATAATTGCTGGGAGCTTTTTGCAGTATGAGGCTAAGTATTTTCCCATTTGGATCATCACACACAAACACTAATTTATTGGGTCGTTTCATTTTAATGTTGCAGACATTACAGCAGTAAAACTCGGATGGTCTTTGTATCACTTTATAATTTTCATCGAATGAAGGATACATTTTGTGCCAATGGTCATGGTGTAATACACGAATTCGTTCCATACTATACGTTTCACTGCAAGTGTAGCATTTTTCTTGTCCTGGGAGAGAAAGAAGTTCAGATTCATCTAGCTCAATATTACGAATGTTGGTTTTCCAGCTTTGTATTGCTTCGTCAGCGCATAGATTCATTTCATCTACAAATTTTTTGAACGCATTTTCTCCCAGATAATTACGCTCTTTATTTTGTCCAGGAATAAGTATTGAAAACCCTTCCACATTAATTTGATCATTGTCATCGATTGACAATAGCAAATGAAAGAATCCACAATAAGGGACACGAAGTACAGATTGAACGTTTGAAAATTTATAAGTCCCATCACATAAAATCTGTTTTGTTTTATTTGGATTTAAATAACAAACAGATGATTCGTGCTTCTGATGACTTTGTTTTGTTCTGAATGTTTTTAAGCAATGACAACAATAAAATGTATTGCCTCCCGTCCCACGGAAAATATGTAGCTTGTCAATTAAAAGGAAATGGTAGCACACTGGTGTTTCAACAAGTAACAAATTAACTATATGTTTGTATGAGCACTGAGATTGTCGAATGGGATAACTTCTTTGAGGAAGTTGATACACATTAATGTTAACTCGTAACAATAATTCATAGTAACCAATTTCCGTCAGTGTAACTGGGCATTTCACTTTTTCAAGACATAATCTCTTTTCATATTCTTCTAACAGGAATTCATAATTCGTCACGTTCCGAATGTAAGATCGTCTCTTATCTGGAAGTCGATCCTTGTACATGGAAATGAGAACACACGAAATGAAGCAAGTAAAACGATCGCAAATCGGATTCAAAATTCCATTTTTGTTTGGATAAGATCCAGGATGACAACCATCGTCTCCAATCACTTTACCCGTAGAAAGCGCACTGAACCGTACATAAAATGTATTTATAGATTTTAATACAGTGTGGGATTCCTTTTCTCTCCACATTTTAATCTCCGCCTGAACATACGTAGCACCAAATTTAATAGCCGCTGGAATATCTTTAATATCCAAAACTCGAAAGAACATTGTTGGAAAATGAGGAGTTCGTTGTTCTTTCGTAGTATGGTCTTCCATTGTACATCCCAAAATAAAATTAACTTTATGAAGTCCGTTGGTTTCGTGCATTGATTTCATCAATAAAACTAAATCATTATGAACACTTTCAAACGCAAGCGTTAATTCATTGATTTCCTGTGCGTAATGATGTACAAATTCCAGTAAAGAATTTTTGTGTGCACTTTTGTGCAGTACAAATCCAGTTGGAATGTTTGGAACTTTATAATCAACTGTTGTCCCTGAACCTGACATTGCAACACATTTGTGTTCTTTGTCTACACGTAGCCGAAAACATACAGCACAAGTGTGAGTCAGTAAGGTGTGCGAGTAATGCGTCCTAAAATCAGAAAATTGTTGGTCACAGACCGAGCACTGAAATGAATGATCCATGATTGAACTAGCAACTGACAGTCAATTTCGGTTATTCACCTCTTTACAGTGGTATTATAAGCATTTTATAGCATATATTCATGACAAACGCATGAGTTGTGATTCAGTAGCCAAAATGCCTGCACGTAGTTGGTTCTGGGATCATAGGAACGAAAGTTTTATTTCACTGGACTGTGAATATATTTGGTACCGTCCCGATTCATCGTCCAAGTGTGTCCGCCAACTTGCAGCTGTCTCAATCGTCAATTTTTATGGAAAGGTAATTTTTACGGCATGATTTAAAAAAAGACCCTGTTTAAAAATTCAATTTTTACAGGTTATATATTCTGAAAAAATTTTCCATCCGGCTGCATTTTTAATAAGAAACAAAGTGAAAAAATACAATCCATTATATTTTACTAATGGACTTCCAGAAGAAACCGTGCGAAAAGAGGTCGCTTCAGTAATTTTTAAAAAAGTGGTTGTTGGATTTGGAATACACGAAAACTTGAAAGCATTAAACTTGAATTTTTCAAACTTTGTAGTGTGTGACCTCCAAAAATATTTTATTAGGAAGAAAGAACATAACTGCAAAGAAAAAGTATCTCTAAGAGCTCTTCACATTTATTACTTTTTTATTGATCCAAAAACAGACAAGTATGTGTCAATAGTAAAAGCTCAATCAGTAATGCGTCTTTTTCGACATGTCTATATGAATGCCCGCTACATAATACAAAATCCTGAAGATGCGCCGTGCGATTTCTGCTTTATCCCAAGTCTAAAAATGTTACAAAACCAATGATGACAAACAATCATACATCACTTTTCAATCAACATTCAATGAACTAACAATGTTTCCAGCAACTACTCCGTATCCAGAACAACCAACAGATACAACTCAAGAACCATGGACATTAGATGATTTTTGGCAGCATGATGATGTGATAAAATTACAGCGTACGTGGCTACGTTTATTTAATTATGAAGGAACAAACTTAATTTTATTTCGAAAACCACCAAATACGGGAAACAAGGGTAATGGATTTGCTACACATGTCGTGAGTGAGCATGATTACGATTTCTTTACTGAGATGATGTCTGATATGGTGACATTGTGCTCCTCTGTCGGGCCATGGCTTACGGATCACAAGTATGGTAGGGTAAAACCAGGACAGGAGTTTCAAGATAATTGCTTTTGGAATAATGATCTAACAGTAAACCATCCTAATGAAATACTTAAAGTACGACCATTTTTAAACAACATTGGCGTGTGTAGTGTCGCATTAATGTCAACAAGGCCATTTACTCGTATAAAAAATTACTTGGGTGCAGTTCACATTTTCCAGAATTCACAACAAGTAGATGACTTTACCGAGGTTATTGAGTCGATGCGAAATACCATGAAATCAAAAGAAAAGACATATAGAAAAGAAGAATTGGTTACTCCACAATTAGCAATACATTCAAGGAAAAGCAAAACAAACGCTCCAAGTCAGTCACGGTTAAGAGACTTTGCCTTGGACAACGGGGAGAAAGAGGTATAGAACGTAGAAAGAACGAGTCATATTTCAGTACCAAAAATGAATCCCACCTGTTGCGACCTTGGTTGTTTGGTTCTTAGTAGAACTGAAGTAGACGGGCGGGCTTGTAATGGTAAAGGGCCATTCTACTGCTACGGACAATGTAAATGTAAGTGTGCTACAGTTCAAGCTAGACGAATGAAACAGATGCCAGATTACTTGGACCAAAAGGAAAAACGTCTCAAACAGGTACAAGAATTTTAATAGCAATTTCGCATTCTGCTGAAATAAAAAACGTTTTTTTGAATTTCAGGAACTTGCGTACTGCAAGCATTCTTTAGAGGAATTGGAAGAACAAAGAAAACAGCTAAAAGATTGTGACATTGTTCAGTGTGGAAGTAATGCATGAAGACGCGTAGTTGAATCAAATTCCGAAAAGAACATATAAAAAGGACCTAAAGTGAAATTGATTTCAGTTGACAATTGAAGATAGTCAGTGTTATATCTTCATTTGAGTGCTTCAATTAAAACAGAAAATGAACTGCAATTTAAACCATAAACTAAGTTCTGCAATCATCTGCAGAAAGGATGATGAAATAACAATTCGCCAGTTTGTGCAGCTAAATTATCCACCACCAACGTGTGTACACCCTGAGCTAAAAATTAAGGGTGTTAACTCGTTCTTAAAAAGAATTCACCCGCTGTTAGAAGGAAATATCGGAATTGTTACATTTTTTCAACCCAAAAATGGAAGCTTTGTTTCAGTGACGACAGATAATAAAAAACGAGTAGTACTTGAACAAGGTGAAGTTCACGTGTGTTTCAGTTATTTTAATTTTCTCATCTTCCTTGACGGTTTACTGAGCCTTGAATTCGACAAAGATCCTCAGATCATAATTACAAGTTCTGACACTGCTGAAGATGCCAAGGAAACATCGGACTTACTGATTGATGTATTGGAGCAGATTGACGACATGATTGAAGAAACTGAAGAAGATTAAAGCTGAAAGCAATGTATTTATGCTTGGCTGCGTTTTCACGCAAATGACAATCCCAGTACTAATATAATCATTGCAATTGATTCATTGTTTGATCAGTCTGGTTCCGGCCGCCGTCAGACCCACAACCTCGTTAGTGCAAAGCAGTGATTTTATTGCTATTCATTTCAATGTTGACGTCATGACTTCTGAACCGCATATAAATTCCAAAGTTGAAATTAACCCGATTGTGTGCCACTGCATTGAAATTCAGAAAACGGCAGATAAGAAGAAAGTCCTTATTAAACAGTGTGGTGAATCAGACAAAACTATTATTAGAGCATCAACGTCGGACTGTGAAGCTTTAGTGTCCAGGCTTCTGGAAATCAGATCTTCCAAAGAAATTATTCCTTTAATTTCTCATGAAAATACAGTTGAAAATAGCTTTGTAGTTTTGCATAATTCACAAGGCGTGGGAATTTACGACCTCTTGAGCGTTATATCTACATCTTGCATTGCAATTCCAGTTGGTAGCACATTAGATCAGTTTATTCGTGTACTGAAAAGTGCAGTATTGGAAGAGGATTTTGATCGATTTTGTATCAAAAATGAATAGTATTGTAGTTAGCCAGCTAAAGACACGAGGAAGGACAAGCTTTTCAGTTTCAAAAGAACAATTCCATGCTTTATCATTACATTTAAGTGAAAAACAGGACCAATCCCGCCTATGCCCACAATCTTCCTACATTTCGAATGACATTGTTGTTGCTTCCGATGGTAATAATGTTTACATTGCAAGTGTTAAGTCCCTGTTAAATTCACCTAGCATTTACCTTCGATATGGGAAGCAAGTGACAGACTTTTGCCAAAAGGCAGAAAATGCATTAAGTGATTTTCCTGAATCTAATTGGACCTCTGACTTCATCGATGGCGGAATTCACCAGTAGAAAGACAATTATTCGAATTGCCCCAGAAGAATCAAATTCAGACACAGTGCAAATTATTTGCTGTGATGACATTTCAAATTATCCATTTAAGTACTTCCCAGTTAATTTAGAAGCTCCTTCAAAAACTGATTGCCCAATCATTAAATTAAATTACGCAGTGCACGTATCTGCAGTGGCCAATAACATGTGCAACTATGCGGCCGGGCTCAGAAGACTTTTCAGTTGTTTTGAATGGGTCTCACTTCATGCAGAGGACAGACGGGTACTAAGACAGGCAGTGCACGCTTATGAGCAGTTCTGTACACTCCATTGGGTCGGAACCCAAGGTGCATAAAAATACAACCGGATGCCAGAAGGCATTTTTGCTTATAATCGACTGCATTAGTATATATTTACTTCATTCTTTGCTGAGTGCTTCAATAGGAAAGATCAAATCATTACCATGGTTGTAAACGAAGACATTGAAGTTGCTTCCGTAGAAAAGAACACTGGTGAGATTTCCAAGAAAAGTGAAATTGAATATATCATAAAATTAAAATTATATTAGGTGTGTATTATTTTAGTTCCAATGGAAACTCAGGACCCGGTAATTGATACTGAATCTGAAGAAGTTGATGAGGATGAATCTTCTCAAGAATCAGTTGATAGTTATGAAGACATTGTCTTTCCAGATAACCCGACTCCAGAACAAGAACTAGCTCAAAGCGTCTACCATTGTAAGAATATAAAATTTTGCTTACTATTTTCTCAAATTATTGTAATTTAATTGATTAATTTTAATAATAGATTTGGTTCGAAAAACATTGACAGACTTAAACGACAGGAAACAGGAGGACGTTGTTCCTGGTTCTGACGTTTGTGGTAGTGGTGACAATACAGGCCCATCAAAAATATGTAAGTCCACGTAAGTAACTACGGCGTGATGCACATCTCATTATCATTCTTTCTTTGTGTACTAAAATGTAATTTTATTACAGTTCGGAATAAGGACGCATTTCCCGTCCGCCACGGAGACGTAGTTGGTCCAATCTACAAAGGCAAATATCGTGTTTGCAACACCCCTTATGAGCTATCAATGAAAATTGTGAGGAAACCATTTTCTGACGACAATTGAATGAAAATGATATCTAATTGTATTCTGGATTGTCTAATTATCTAATAATTATTATCATTATTATTATGTTCCATATATTACACAATCGGTGTTGGTTTATATATTATAGTTTATGCAACAAATAACATTTGGTCTTTAATCATTATCAATTTTGATGTATTGTATGGTTTTGGTACACATTACAAAAATAGTTGTATTTGTGGTATGCAATACTAACGGGGACGGTAAAGAATTCCTGTATATGTAAATAAGATATTGGGTTTAGATAAGGTACAAGTTCATTTATCAAGTTTGTAATCTCGTTTATTCAGTAGCGGTAGTTCAATCTTATCATATAATTGGTTTAAGTTCAAGTTTCATTTGTAATCTTTCTCTTTTAGTAGAAGTAAGATAATGCTATCATATAATTGGTTTTATGTCAATCATTCGGTAAATTAAATTTGTAAATAAATTGATTCGGCCTAAAATTGATTCTTGTAATTGATTTTACTCACCACTTATCATACGATAGATTAGACATGAACTCTGCAGGTTCAGGGTTACATTGAATTAAACCCAAGAAACAGTAAGTTCTTTCAAACTACCCTCAGTTGGTTGCCGAAGCTGGAATTGTTCACACGTCGTTCTCTGCTATTGCCAAAATGGATACAGGTAACCTCAAATTACCCCAATTCAATTTCCAAGTGTCTTTAATAGTCTTTTTAATAACAATCATGATTGGTTTAGTTTGCAGTACCTTGCAATCGTGCTTGCAATGCGTCTCCAAATCCACGTGCGCATACTTGAGGTAAGGGTTCTCTGTTGTGTCTTGTGTTCTGTTCTTTTGCCCATGAATGTAATATGGTTTCATTTGCTGTTCCAGGTTCATGAACGGCAGTACACGATGCGTTCCTACGACTTCAGGGTATTTCAGGGATGTTAAATACATCCACCTGAAACCTGAAGATTGTCCGTCGTTTCTGAGCGATATGGGAATAATAACGGACCAAGCAACTGACCCAACAACCCAGCGACCCTGGTTCCCAGTGACAACATCCGCTGCCGCTGAATTGATGACCAAAGCGACGACACTTGCGTCCACCACAGTATCCAATGTGATCAGCAAAGCCGTTTCGGAACTTGTTACTCAAGCGGTAACAACTACTATTAGGTCTCCGGTTCAAACGACCACTTTGGCCCCAGTGACTGTGTCTGCTGACGATAATGGTGTCCTTAGTAAGTACAATTTATATATAAATGTTATAACAGATTTGATATAAATAGTTCTAATGTACGTTTGGTTTGTGATTTTAGCTCAACTGATTCCGTTTCTTGGTCCTGCAAGTGTCATACTTGCAGCCACTAATGTTGGACTTTTGTTGTATTTGACCTTGAAGAAGAAGCAGCCTCAAAAACCGATGGACATTGAACTGGGTTTGTCAGAAGTGGATAGTGAAGATGACTTCGAATTACATGCAATGAGATACGGATACGGGTCCATTGAACCTGGGACGGTGGTAGAAATACTTGACGATGAGATTCCTGGTTGCTCAAAAGGTACTATTGATAATTTATTTGTGAACAGAAAGCAAATGATAAATCTAATTACTATATTATTTGATTTAGATATGAAATCTTTGCCCATGGCCAACTCTGTTCCTAAGGAAGACGAGGTTCAACAACCACGTTGTTTGAAAGGTAAATATAATAATTACTGTGTATGATAGTTGAGCGCAATGATATATATTCTAATGAGTGAATTTTCTCGTTTAGATATGAGACCACAATCAGTTGCCAAACCAAATGCAAAAGGAGAGAAATCCAAAAAGAAGTCACGTGGCAAAAAACTCTTCATTCAACGCCATCATATTCAAAGACCTATGATGGCCACTAAAAAGGATGTCATCGAACTCAGCAAATTACGCATGAGGCAGAGAGATGAACGGTCATTAAGACTTAAATTGCGAAATCTGCGTAAACTAAAACAAGTTGCTGAGTTAGTTAGATACGAGCGTATGGCCGTGAAGAATGGTTTGAAGGAACACCCCAATAATGATTCTCCTAATTTAACTTGGTCTCTGTTTCGCCCTTCGACATGGTTTCGTAAAGACATAAAATCAACAGGACAACTTGACGACAAACCTTTCGAATAAATGTGCTAATAACTAAATTATGATTTGTTTTTTTTGATGAATTATAACTATTGTTGTAGTGTTGTAGGGTGTACTGTTGTGTAGCGTCTTTGTTTCATTGAAAGTAGTAATGAATTTATTGATGTGCTCTTTATACTTTAACCAATGCTTGTTGTAGTATAGTCAATTTGATGATTTATTATAATTTACTGTTATGATTGACTGAACAAAATTGACTGATAACATTTATTGAAACTTAAAAAATTTTAATTGGAAAGCTCATTTGTGATTTATTATCTATTAGGAACATTGTTTATTTGGATATTGAAAAGAGAAATATAAAATTAACAACAAGACTCATTAAAGAAAACATGTAATTTATAAAGATGACTTATTAGATAGTACAAATAAATGGAACTTCGCCAGCAACAATACAATTTCGAAAACACTTCCTCATACGACGTCTAGTTTCGGGGTCCTGTTTAATGGCATTAATATCAGGGGTACATGTAATGCCGCATTTGAGATAAGCTAGGACAATCTCCCAGACCAAAACACCGCAGCTACTCCCATCTTCCTGATTTGCTCCTTCCTTGCTGATAATCCGCCGGAAATCCTTGGGGCAGAACACTCGTTGCTGACTACAAGTCATCCTATATGCCCACTCAACCGCATCCATGACTGACTTTACTTTACCGGCATCATGATTTCCTCGATACAGCATGTCATAGTATTGGATGTTGATATCCTTGTGGTTCTGGGCATCCAAAACAACTAACCCGAAATGATTTCCTCCTACATGGATTGGGAAGAACCATAGGGCTTTGAAGGCAGGGGCAATTTTCTGATCAAAAAGATGATTGATCGGTGAAGCAATGAAACACTGCCGTTGCGTCTGGATCTGGGTGCCGGGTTTGTGAGATTGTGACACCGAAAAGTTCACAGCAGATTGATGTAATGCGACTAGTTCATCAGAGTGTAAATGATGGAAGGATGCTGCTGCCCTCTTATACCTCCAATCGTGCTTGACGGCGATATCCACTCCTGCACAAATGACAGCCGCGTCAATGAAACCATTTGGGACATGTCCATTTTCTGTCGCAACTTCGTCAATGTCTTGTCTGTAGATCTTGGAGTTCACATTCGTGTAGACAGGAGTTCGAGAATTGGTCGACTGCCATTCCTCCATCGCAATTTCAGGGGCTTTATACGAATAACGACGGGCCTATTGAACAAAGAAATCACTGTTAAAATCATTCATACATTCCATCTAGTTTAAATAAGTTTGAAATCTTACAAGAGAGATGTCCAGATTCCAATCCAAAAACTTGCGGTCGTGCCACTCCTCAACACCACTTGCTTTGATTTGATGGTCCCTAAAATGTTTCTTGAACGCATCAAATCCTAATGTAGGATGACCATAGTAATACAATGCATCTAAACCAAAAAATATTTCATTATTTAACTGAATTAAAATACTTAATGTTAGTTTATTTTGTATATTGTAATTACCACATCGCCAAATTTTGAGCTTTCCATTTTCCTTCTTGACTTCATAACTTGGACAACAAATTGCTACCGCAGGGTTAGACAGAAAGGCTTTCGAGTCTGGAAAATTTGCCAACGGATTTCTTTTCACGTGTAGTCTCTCCTGATTGTTGTCGGTTGCGATTGGACGACCACATGATGTAGCGAACACAATTTCCTCGGATCCGATAAGATTCAGTAGGTCATTCTTCTCTCGTCGACGCATGACATCAATGTAGAAATGCATGTTTTCATCAGATTTACGACCTGTAAACCAATAATGTTGCAAAACATTAGTATCATTGAGACTATTTAACCAAAATTACAAGTATCAATACATTACCATCTGAAGATTTCGTTGGCTTAGTCACTTTCGTGGGAGCATACGAATTCACATCAGTCGGGTTGTAATTGTTCGGATCTATCCTGTGTAGCCGACCACTCTCCGCTTTTAAGGTTTTCTCTACATCTTCGTTGCTCTTGGGAATTCCTGTCCTTTCATACTCCGATGGCCCAGATTCGCCAACGTAGTAATGGGGAAATAGCTTCTGTCCGCTAATGGTCTTAAATTCCGCTTCAGACCAGACGACAGTTGTCCTAGAGCAAACAAATTGCAAACTTATACATAGAGTACTTAATGATTGTATTGGACGCTAGTATAACACTTACTTCCATCCAAATTTCACCAAGTATGGCGTTCTGTGATCACAATCGTCGAACCGCAATCCAACTACTCCGGCCACATCCCGTTCAATTATCTTAAAGTCATCGGGATGAATGGAAGGAATCTCACGCTCATCGTCAACTCTAAATATTTACATATAATCAAATTGTTACTTCAAACTTTTAAGAAAAAATGAAAAATTGTATAGCAATTTGTACTTACTTAGGTTCAAAGTGTTCCCGATAAACCCAGCCATTATTGTGATGCGGAGTTGGGTTCAGATCGATTTTCCAGTGACGGCGATCCTTTCCCTGCACATTTTGCATTGCCTCCAAGACCATCCCCTCAAATCGGTCATCATATCCCACCCAAGCCGAAGCCCAAGTGATTTCATACAGCGGTTCACCGTGAGGATGGGCTGACGGACTCGGGTAGTACGCATACAAACGGTCAATAGCCCAATCAACGACCACCTCCTGGAAAGTATAATTTCAAACATTAGAACATTACAATTACCAAATAACCAAAAAAAACATAATTAAAGAACATAATAAACTTACCCCATTTGGTTTCATCTTGATCATCGGATCGTTTTCAAACGCGCTGTAGGAATGTTTAAATTTGTCCTGGACATTTCGTTTTTTGCCACGAAATCCAATTGAAGTGAAGTTGGCGGGATTCCTCACAAAAGCATCATATCTGAAATCCAAGAAAAGAAGTGTATAAAACCTATATTATAATGATTAACATCGAATTATCAGGAATAGGAAATCCAGTTGACAATCTATAAACGTCAGCGGTTCCGTTGGAGGTCCTGTAAGTGGATTACCCACATACAAGTTCAAACGGCATCCACTAATTCGTACTGAGTGTTTAATACATCCTCCAGTTCAGTTTACAGGTCAGCGGTTCCGTTGGAGGTCTTGTAAGTGGATTACCCACAAACAAGTTCAAACGGCATCCACTAACATGTACTGACTGTATAATGCATCCTCCAGTTCA
>JABASF010001545.1:0-21087 GCA_019776145.1 Harlomillsia oculata | reverse complement strand
AAGACTCTCGAAGATGGAAACATTCGCTCAAGTTCTCAGCATACAAATTCCCCCTATTTCGAAAATGTAACAGTAAACTTTCCAAATTTTTACCCAATCCATTTATTCGGAGACTCGGTGAGTGCGAGTCGCCCGTAAAACGTAAGGTGTGTAAAAAAACGTACTTTCAAAATGCATCCCCTACGAATACTCTGCGTAAGTTGTGGAGATGACAACAAAAGGTCGTGTCTCTTGTGTCGTCTCCTCGTCGCTATTCTGAAGAATGTTGTCGACGTTCTGGTCCCGTTACCATCACAGATTCACAAAAGCATGCCTCGTTTCTTTTTAAGTTTACATTATGCACTTTTCCTTCATAGAAAAGCTAAAAAAAGCATCTCTCCTCTCTTCCGTTCATCTTGGTTTTCGCTCCATTCTTCATTTTTATGAGTTTTTCTGGAAGACAAAAAGCGCTGGGGATACATCACTGTAAAAATTTAAACGAGACAACAATGCATGTTCCCTACTCGGACTTGTGACAGCTTGGATATGATACAAGTTCTCCAGTATGACATTTTCTCCAGTGCGGATTCTACAATTACTTCCAAAGCAGAGTGTCAAATGTATCCGGATGTTGCTGGAGAAGAAGTGCAAGTGCTTTTGCACCAAAAAATCTTTCCTTTCCCCTCCGTCCTTCACTAACACTAACACTCTGTTCATTTATTTACTTTGTGCAGTGCACGCGTAGGATAATTGAAATTCCACGGAAGACACCCAGCCCTGAAGATAAGGCTTTGACACGTGTGTACACAGATTGTAATCTCCTATAAGATGGAGTCTTAAACTCAATTTCAAACTGCATCATCCATGCGTCGTTGCGCTTCAATGCTCATAAATCACAGTCCTTTGTCATTTGTACAGACAAATCCTTCAAGGAACGATACGCAATGATATGTGAAACGAATAAAAAAAATCCCTACTCTGCATGCAAGTTCATGGGATACTTTTTTTTGTGTAACCCTTTAACATTTTCTCCTCCTGGAAACAAAGCACGGATTTTCTATTCAGAAGCAATTTGTGGAACGATAAAAGACGTTCACTGTATGACTTGAATCGGAGTTTTTATATCATTAGTTTATAAAACCCATACACACACATTTAAAGTTCCAGGGATCTCTCCAGACACTGCTCTGGACTTCCAGACGAGTTCAATATCATAAAATCAGTCCCCTTGGGAGGCCCAGATTCACTTTATTTATTGTTATAACCATTGACTGCCCGATTCGTGAACAGTGTGTCCCATTGTCCCACATTGACGTGTCCCATAAACAGACGGGAAACGATTTGTTAACTGATGACTATGAGGAACTCCCTGTTTAACAACCTGTCTGACCCGTCAAGCAAACCTCGTGCAAAAAAATGCCATAAAGTCCAAAATCATCATTATTTCATTATTTAGAATCATTTATTAATAAATTATTACTATAAGTTAAATAAAGAATACAAATTAAAATATAGTTGTAATAATTGTGGAGTGAAAGGAAACACTTTACACTTGAACCGAACTAGTGTCAATTGTCGACAGCTTAAGGTTCACGAATTTCTGTACAAAATAATTAATCAATTAAAAAATTGCTGATAAAATTAAAATTCATTACGCAGTGGTCAATTCCGAAAAGTACCTTCAACTGTGTGTTCAAAATATTAGACAAAATCGGACGCAAGCTAGTCTTGAAAATTTGGCCACCCAAAGCATCCAAAAGTTCAATGGTAACGCTTTTGAGATCACCTAATTGTCATTTAATTTCGTGATGTAATTATGATTAGCATAAATATTGCAATAGAACCGTAAATTGCATGAATTATTTACCACTGATTGAGTCTCTGAAACGCGCTTCGACTTGTGGTTCAGTAAAATTGACCCGAAGATCCGATAAAATCAACTTATTATTTCCCTGTGAAAAAAACAAGCGTGGAAACTTGTACTTGGAACTTTGAGTTAACCTTTAAAATTATTAATTACAAATGAAAAGATGAATCAGTAATTAATTGTAAACAGAGTCATACTTCCACATTAGCCTTTCCAATAAGATTAGCAAAGGAAGCCTCAAGTTCCATGTTTCCAAAGCTGGACAAAGGAAAGAATCCAAGCATAGCTCCACGCATGCTGTACGACGCTTTCATCTGAAATTGTAGTGTGTTTTGAGTTCAAAGATTGTAAAAATGTAATCAAACTTGACCTTTTTGCAACTATTAATTTTCGTTAATAAGCATTTAAAGTGAATATACATGAATGGAATTGTAAAACAGTTTCAGTGTGAGTTTCTTTGGATCGTCGTCATCCGGAGTGACAGAAGTCACTTGGAAATCAGAAAGACCTTTGATGACTGGTTCCTGTCAACATGTCATTGTAATCCTTCCATTTTAATAGAATACTAATTAAATTGTACAGTTTAAATGAAATTATCTAACGGTAAGATCCATGTCAATTGAGAAAATTCCTGGACTGTTGTTCACTGAATATTTTGAACTTGTCAATTGGAAGTGGATCTGGAATTTGGGGTCGGATGCTTTGCAATGCTTCAGAAATGTATTTAGCCGCTACGCTTGTGGTACCTTTATTAGAATCAATTGTTATCAAATTATTCTCGTCAATTAAAACGCTTGAATTTCCAATGTACCTTCCGGCGCTTCGGGATTTGGCGCACCGTACACACAAGCAACAATGACAACGAACAATATCATTTTAATGTACTTTGCCACGTCGGCCAACATGATATTGACTACTAAACAAATAAAACAACAATGGCATTTTAGAAATTGGTGACATTTATGATAACGATTATGATCTAAATCCATTTAAACACTCACTGAAAAATTCGCAAGACTATTTTTCACAAGGGAATAAATTCCAGGCTATATATTTATAAAACACTAGACTTTATCTCTTTATACGACACTTTTGCACTTCAACAATGCAATTCTTAGAGTTCTCAGGAAGACAAGTTGAAAGGGACGATGGACACTTGTGATTGTTGCCTACTGACCCTGTGGACTTGTAGATATAGACAGTGGGCAATGATGCTCACAGCTCACCCCAACTCATGTTACGTCATCGAGTCATTCCTACCAAACTTAGATGCGGATAATCAGTAATGAAAGGGATCTTAATTGGTACTCTTTATTGTTCTGTACCAAACTAAATACTAACTGCATGAATTAATGGCAGTTACTGCAGAAATGCAATTTCTGAAGGAGCGTGCAGAATCCGCAGAAGGAGCGTACATTCGTACGTACGTACATCAAGTCAAGTCAAAGTGTGTACAGTGTACTTTTGTGTATACCACCAACAGTGCAAAAAAATGCAGCTTGCTGTCTGTTTGGCACGTACGTGGCGAAATGTAATGCAGACAGCCAACGCTCCCAAAAGCAAAAAAAAACTGAAGAATTTTTAAGAAAAATCTAACTTTATACGTTGTATCACTTTATGTCAAACGCCGCTTTAGTCATTAGTCATTACGACCAGAAGCGGAATGGACACAACCCACACAAAATTGACAAAATGACCTTTGACATCACTTCAGCATCAAGACACTTTTTGCAATCAATTACGACAACGACAGCGTAAGAACCAGTTCGAAAAATGGAGCTTTCTTCACTAATCGATGATAATAAAATTGTCATTAAGTGTCTGAGTGAGAGAGATTTTCTGCTCTGCACGCAATGCGAACTATTATTGATGATTTGAAGAATTTGAACAAGAAGAAATATGACATGACATCACACAAGTCATTAGGTACATTTTTGTTTAAATGTGATTATTCCCGTAGGTCATGTTTAGATGTATATGACAAGGTGTCAAAGGTCATAAAAATTCGCGTGTCTGACGAGTGTTTGGTGAGAGGGAATGAAAAGCTTTTACAACTCCAAAAAAAATTGGAATTCATGGAATTGGACTAACAAACAACATTAGTATCAAAAAAGTGTGACCTGATCTGGTCTGAGAAAATTAATGGCAAAACACTTTCATCTCGCTTAAAAGATCAGTTTACAACGTCCTTGGACTAATCGCTTAGAAAAAGACCTGAAACTAACTCACGAGGTCTTATGATCGTACAACTTCACGATTGTACAAAAAAGGATATAAACCTGTAAAACTTGGCTTTGATCTTGCTTCTTGCTTGCATCGTTACGTAATCGATAGAAAACTGCATATGTGTCGGTATGGCTATCTTTAGCACTCGACACATATGCAGTTTTCTATCGATTACGTAACGATGCAAGCAAGAAGCAAGATCAAAGCCAAGTTTTACAGGTTTATATCCTTTTTTGTACAATCGTGGAGTTGTACGATCATAAGACCTCGTGAGTCAGTTTCAGGTCTTTTTCTAAGCGATTAGTCCAAGGACGTTGTAAACTGATCTTTTAAGCGAGATGAAAGCGTTTTGCCATTAATTTTCTCAAATCAGATCAGGTCACACTTTTTTGATACTAATGTTGTTTGTTAGTCCAATTCCATGAATTCCAATTTTTTTGGATTAAAACCACGGTCAAAGTCAAGTTCTAATTAAAAATGTAGAATTTTTACTAAATTGCTCTAATTTTTTGAAAACCTTGGGTGACTGTATTGAGTAATAAAGAAGATGTAGTGATGTGATGACACTTTGCCAATTACTACGACCTTAGGTGGTTGAGGATAAAACGGCTATGAAGCAATTTTTGCGAACCAATTTTATCAAAAAGGTCTAGTCCATAAAACAAAAATTGCAATAATTTGAAAGTTTATAGAGTGCTCATTCTCACAAATTCTGCAACAGCTCGTTTTGGTCACCAGTGAATTAATTGTAACGTAACGTAGCGAACAGGCTAAAATTTAAATATTTGGCAGGAGCAACGTCCCTTTACCGTTGGGGAAACGTGAGAAAAAGGGACTCGAAGACTCGATAGCATTTAGTAGTTTGTATGGCAAATACTTGTAAAGTTGATATTGAGTGATATGAAGTGAATGCGAGTGTGTTGTTATTGTAGTTAGCTATCAATTAAACTCATTTGCTGGGGTGTTTGCTGCCATTGCGACGTAGCTTGTGAACCGTGAAAACCCATGTCATGCTTCATGTAGCTACAAAACATTATAAAAACATGATAAAATATAAAAGGCAGGTTGAGTGCAGGGTTCAAGGCTCATGTACCTTATCCGTGAGATATCAGCTTCATTATCCATGAGAAATTAATAAAACCATCATTTTTTCCGAATCTCAATAATCATTTACTAGAATGATTGGGTAACCAAAACTCGCACTGGGTTTTAGCATTAAAATGACCAAGTTACCAACTCTTTCGCACCTGTTGTTGTCTTTCATTGTTGGCGCAGGCGACGCGAATTGCAATTGAATTCATGTCATTTTGTGTACATTAACATACAATACATTACTTGGTGGTCCACATGATGACGTAACAATACATTTTGCGACAATGACAACGACTTAAACTCACATACAGATTCCTTTGTTTTATGATGGTGAAGCTTTTTCTTGCTTTGCTTCGTCATTCGCATTAATGAAGAACAATTCAGGACGCTTTCGATTTCAGGATTTGGTAATTCAAAATTGGCAAGAACTTGCATTTTTTTGAAAAGAATGAGTGGATGTTGATTGTAATGTATTACAAAATGATTCAAATGATTTACGAATTAAACCAATTGTCTCTCAAAGGAATGATTAATTAATACTTCCTATGTCGGCACAAAAAAAGTTTATAAAAGTTCTTCTTCCGGAAACGTCGTGCGTTTGTGCAAGCATTAAGGCTTCTCATTTTGGACAAAAACGTAAAATTCACCAAGCATTTGAAGTCAGTAACGTCGTTAACACAGCTGAGTTAACCAGTATTGAGATGGGACACGCAATAATTGAACATAACGACGGTAAGAATGACTGTGAGAAAAAAGTCCACATGTGACTCATGTGAGTGTGTACATAAGTGTACATGTGTGTCCCAGTGTCCCATACAGGCGGCACACTTGTCAGAACACTTTGGACAAACGTGGTAAAAACAGTGATTGCGTTAGTTTGGTCATCAAATCATGTCGTTGGAAATTTCTGTTGTAAATGACTGCACGACGAATTTTCTCATGGCTTCCGTCCAGTTTTAACTTGAGTACACCATGCACAACAGTCACAGTTGACGAAGTAGTCGTGTTTCGACGGTGACAACGACCACTTGTCGTTAATATTTCTTAACGGTCTTGTTAACTCAATGTTAAAAATCTAGTCACAAATTCGCATTTTTTTGTAAATCATGGCACTAACAACATCCTTTTTGGTGAACGTTCTCTGCTCCTTTGTCTCTTGCGATCCGACACGTGCTCCACCGGATATTATGGAAACATTGGAAACATCTGCGTCTGAGATTTTCGAACAGGATTTCTCCTTAAGTCCCCATGTTGATTTGAGATTCGGGCGACTTGAAGGGTACACCATGAAAACGATAGGGAATAGGAAGATTTATGCTTTCGAAGGGGTTCCATATGCCGAGCCACCGGTTGGATATCAACGGTTTCGAGTATGATAATTAAACATTAATTTCATTATTATTAATTGCAGGAAATAATCGTAAAGATTATGACATTTTAAAATCTATATTCTATAATTTAATAAAAGTTATCTTAATTTGATAGCCGGCAGTACCAAAAGAACCATGGCGTGGAGTCAGGGAAGCCAAAAAGCCTGGCCCAGAATGCCTCCAGCTGAGTCCACCGAAGGTACTTCGAGTGTTGGGGAATGAAGATTGCTTGTATTTGAACGTGTATACTCCTCAGGTTAATTAATTGAAGCGTAATTACGCCAGAATGTCCGTCAATCCCAGACTTTTAAGAAAGCTTAATTGATTATCAATTTTGTTCGTTTCATTCAGATCCCATACATTAATGAGAATGGCGATCAAGTGTTTTTCGAATCACTTCCTGTCATATTGTGGATTCACGGTGGTTCTTACTACTACGGGTCTGGAAGTGACGTTGGTCCAAGTTATCTTCTGGACAGAGACGTCATACTTGTCACTTTCAACTATCGTCTTGGTGTGCTTGGTTTCCTAAGTACAGGCGACGCGGCCAGCCCTGGGAACATCGGTTTGAAAGACCAAGCCATGGTGATCCAATGGGTTTACGACAACATTGCCAGTTTCGGCGGTGACCCTTATAAGGTAACCTGGTCATGACAGTCACACCGTCACGAGACTCCTTTGTCATCCCGTTTAAAATAATATGACGTCATCATTCATTTGTTGACTCGAACAGATAACGATCATAGGACAAAATGCCGGAGCATCTTCAGCCCATTTGCATTTACTAGCAAACAAAACAGCAGAGTATTTCCAATCCGGAATCTCACTGAGTGGATCTGCTTATTCGTACTGGGCCTTGAAATCTGCCAATGATTCCAAACGCCTCACAACCCAAATTGCACAGGCATTGAATTGTCGCACGGACAATAGTGAAATATTGGTGGAATGTCTCCGGGAGAAAAATCCGGTGGATGTAGTGTCTGCCCAATTTAAATTACTGGCAAGTTCAATATATAAATGCCATGTAAAATAGACTTGACTTTTCTAATATGTCAGTCTAAAAATAACTAGGAATGGGCTCCTTTCCCTGCTACTTTATTTTCACCCGTCATTGAACCACCCGGACCGGATGCGTACTTGACACGAACTCCGGACGCAGTGTACGCACGTCAACAATTGCAGAAGAAACCGTGGATCTTCTCAATGACGGCTCAGGAAGGATATTTTGGTTTGATGTGTAAGATTTCAGGAATCCAAAACTTTCTCTAGTCAACTAATTATGTAAAATTAATATAATTTTGTTGAGTTTCTGTAATTAAAAGTCAAAACCGCGGTTTTATGCAGATTTAAGAAGCTTCTTCTCAGAAATGCCACTTCGCTTCCGGTGGGAGGAACTTGCACCCATATTTCTTGATTACAAATACACTGCCAAAAATGTCAACGCTACAACTCACAAATTGAGCAAGTTTTATTTTGGACGCCACACATCCGTCAATGTCCCACAGAATAAAATTGCCGCTGTAAGTATATATTTCAACAGATCATTCCAATATTGTCTTACGTCATTCCTTTCATGAGTTGTCCATGACTTAATTATTATGTTTCAATTTTTAATTCAATATTTTGTTTCACTTCCGGTACAGCTCTTTGGAGACCGATTGATAATGCCCTCGATTCACAAATCCATCATGGCTCATTCATCAATCGCTCCAACGTACGCGTATATTTTTGGGTACAAAGGAAAGTACAATTTGGGAAATCTCGTCGGAACAAAATCTTCTGAATGGGGTGAATTTAAAAAACACACACGCAAAATTAAAGGATGGTTTAATTTTCAGATTATAATTGAAATTAAATGTATGATTAGGGGTTGGTCACATGGAAGACCTGTTTTACTATTTCAACAGCACATTCTACTACAATGGTTTCAAGAAAGATGACGTGGACGAGTATGCTTTATGTAAAATTATGACGAGTATGCTTGCAAATTTTGCTTCGAAGGGGTACGTCAACTTATTATTTAAGTGTTCGCAGTCTTCGATTAGGTCAATTCGTCAAGTGAATTTAATTTGTATTTTGTAGAGAACCATTGTTCAGCCAAACAAACAAAATCCCCGTTCGAGTATGGGAGACAGTGAATCCGAAAGATGTGCGATTTTTGCAAATCAACACAGACATCAAAATGATCCCAGAACCGTTCCGAAAACGACTTCGGTTTTGGTTTCAACTTGCTCAAGAAGAGCCAACTGTCGTGAATCCTCTTTTTGAATTTTAATTCTGTGTCAAAGTGTCCACATGAATCGAAGTTGAATGAAGCCAACTAATAATTCAGATTCCATAATGTAATCAATATGCAATAAAACAGTGCAATAAATGTAAGGGTGTAGCAATTATGCAGTTTCGCATTCTGATTCAATTCGAATGCAACACTTTTGCAACGGAGCTTTTTGTATTACACAATGTTTCTGTACTGTTTTTCGTGTAGTCGCTAGAGGTTTCCTTGAACATAAGTTTGGTCGATTTCTAGATTTCATGACCTAGCAACCAAACATTTTTTAGTCAGTTCATCGTTTGGCGCATAAGAAGTAGTTCAGTGGTTGTATTGCAATTTCGTCGTAGATTTGTCAATTTGCGTATTTGACCCATTGTTCGGGTGATTTGACCTGGCCATGGACATGGATACCAGACAGGCGAAGAAGCCAGAAGAAGAACAGAAGGAGTCGCTTTTTGACGATGGACCAGGTCCCGCAGCTTTCATGTTGCCTCCAACCATTGGGTTTGAGAATCATGACAAGACTCGCAAGCAGGCTCCAGCTTACTCAATTTCAGGCAAGTTACCATCTCAGCTTGTTGGAACCAAGGATGGACCAGGACCGAACAACTACTTGATTCCTCATGGAATGACTGCTAAGGGACCCACCCCGCTCCGTGGCATCACTTTGAAGACGCGTACCAAGGTCAATGGTGAGTTTCGACATTTGACCTACTTCCATACTAGTTTTATGAGAATACTACATTGCATGTAGAGATCAGAGTGACCTTGTTGACCCGTTTTGCGCTTGAAAACCGTGTAATTATGTCATAAGCCCGAAATCGTTTTTGTAACAATGTAATGTATAATGGAATTGATTGTTTTTCAGAGAATTTCGGGACGTCTGGCCCAGGACCTGCTGCTTACTACCCGGACATTAATGTGAACCGTCGCAAGCCGCCTGCGTATGGCATAACCTCTCGCATCAAGTATCATGAGCAGGGTGACGATACTCCAGGACCCATTTATTTGCTTCCACCTATGATGGGATCCAGAATCCCGAATAAGCGTTCTGGTGAAGAATGCACTATGTAAGTTTTACATATTTTACAATATTACGTTAATTTTAAAACTTCAATGTTACATTGTTCGTAGAGTCGTATACAATGCAAACTTCATGGTTGTCTTTGTGATTTCAGCAAAGGGCGTAATTTCAACATTGTGAAAGAAATGGAGCAATCTCCGGGACCCATCTACCCAGCTGTTGACCCGAATGTCACGAAGCGAAAAGGAGGAGAAGTGACCCTCAAAGGACGTTGGAACCATCTCAAGTCCCAGTCGGCTGGACACTTCTACGACATCCAGCCAGCCATACCTCGTTGTTATCGTAACGCTCCAGCTTTCTCTTTTGGACGTCGTCACTCCAAGCGGGTTGGTAACTTCCTCACCAATGCTGACAAGGTGGAGAATGACTACGAAGATCCACCATGTGAGCCATGTCCCCCAACAGATTGTTGCAGTTAAAACGTAAAAATGTACCTTGAGCCCAAGTATGTAATGATGGTGCTAACTGCTAAATTGTCTTGTCTGCGATGCATTGTGATACTTCCACGCACCAAACGTAGTTAAATAAAATGGCATTAGCAGCCAGAAAACACATGAATTTTTTTTCAATCTCAAAACGAGCCACTCATTTCTTCCATTTCACATGCCGAATACCGATTTGGATTGTTAATCCTGAAATATTGCTCAGCTCGTCAAGTATTGCGGTTGGCACGTGTTGATATCCGCACATAAAATGAGAGTGCTTCCTCCCATTCATGTTCTCCAGTGACAAAAGTGAAAGCGAAAGCAGTCGATCCAGGATAAAAACGAAGGGACATTTTTCCAAAGGTGGTCTCCAGACTGCCATTTTCCTGAATATGTAATCCTTCATGTTTATACGGCTCTATTCCATTCCTACGACCCGCTGATGACTTATAGAGATCATATACCTGCCACAGAGCGGAGAATGTGCCTTCCATATTTCTCCAGAGGTGGAGAAAACTTTTCTAGCCGGTGCAGTTTTGCCTTCCAGGAAAAAAAGAGTTTTGAAAGGAATCCGTAATTCATACTCACGAGGAAAAGTCACAGTGAGTCTCGAGGGACGTTTCCTCTTGCGTAAGGGTCAAACGTCAAACTCTGAGCTTGGTGGTGAAAACTGCAGAAATGCATTAGTAAAACAGACGTGTGTGTGCAACTTCCATACCTTCTTTTCTCGACTGTTGAAAATGAAACCTGCCACAGTTCCAACATTACGACATTTTCTGTCACCAGAATCACTTTGCAACGTTGCGTGTCGTTTGTCGCTGTTACCTCACCACATCATTTACACTCAACGCATCCCAACAGAACGGAAAGTCTGGAATATCTCTCTGAAAAGACTGGAAGTACAATAATTATACCGAATGATTATTCCACTTCAAAGGAATTCAAAAAAGAACGACTAGACTACAATTTTTTTATTGACGAATCCGAAATCCGAATTTGCTAGGGGAGAAAGGGTCTGGAGAAAAAACTGGAGAGCCTGGAATCGTGAAAAGAAATGTAAACTGTCTCTTACGCTTCACGCGTTGGAGAGACTTTTCTATTAAATCCAATTCCGACTTTTCCTTCGATTTGATTTCCTCACTTCAGAATTGGGATCCGTTTTTGTTTCATTCCCAGTTTCTAAAATTTCGCATTCTATTCATTCAAACTTCCAGACGACGAAATGAAGTTTCAAGTCCTATTATTCCAAAAGAAGTTATTTATAACATTGTTACACTTACCATCGAAAATTGTCCTACTGACTGAAACATTACAATGTAATTCTCGTTCCACGCTTTCCCGTTCGCGTTTCATCTTTCCGAATTGTAGATAGTATATTGAATTTCACCAGGAGGGGTGAAAATCGTAAACCACTTTCCCTGTACTCGAACCCGGAACTACTACACAACCCGGATAGTTTTCTCCACCTAGTGGAATGCAGGAGAAATCCGTTCGGATAAAACACCATTTCTCCAGTCATAAGGACACTCTGTGAAAGATGGAACATGGGACGGTCTCGTGAAACCGTTTCTTTCTCCTTTCCCTAAACCCGAATTTCAAATCCCTGTTGTCCCTAGTCCAACCCCTTCTTATTCCCAATTCACAAAATGGAAAATGCATCGTATAAAATGACGCAATAAAGGTAATAATAATAATACAAAAAGGATCCCACAAAACATTGCACCAGATGTGTGTTTGTAATTGCCTATTTAGTCCAATGTGTACGTGTTTCGATTTCGATCAGCTTTGAGTTACAATTTTTTTACACTACATCGTACATCGTAAAATCGTAATCGTAGAATTACCCGAAACGAAAGCCATGCATGGTAGCTTTCGTTGTAATTTTAAAAAAATATTAAATCAAAAAATGAAAAACAACAAACGACATTGTAAACAACATGTCGCTAAAAAAACGCTGGACAAAAGACACACGCACCCTCCTTTTAAAAACCCAAAATTACAGCTACCACGCAATGTTTTTCATATTTTTGTGAAGTTTTTTCAAGTTTATATGCATGTGAAATGCACTGCTTACGTCTGCCGTGCATCACAACTCATTTCCGGGTGTTGCATGAATTCCCGAATGCACCGGCAAAACGAACAGGTCATAAATCCTCACCCCACGTCACAAATTATCAAAACTCCCGTCGCGTTGTTGGCATTTTTAATCCTTTAGTATGCAACTTCCTCGCTGCGAAGTAATTACAATCATTCACACACTGAGAATTCCAAAACAACACGAAACTTTTTCTGGGGAACAGCAGGAAATCACTTTTTTAGTTACTCTTAATCCGGTTCCAGATTATTTTAATAACGGTTCTCTTTTGGAACCCATTTTGTGTTTCCAGTTGTTCAGTATGAATTCAGTTCACAGATTTTCCAGAGGCTCTTCTGAACGGTTTGGAATTGCACTTTAACAGTTGTTGACGTTTCAACATTTTAAAGTTGAGGATCTTGAGAAGAACGCACCCTGGAATTCGGATTCTCTACAGCTTGTGTACACTCATCATCGTTGAACCGTTAAATTCGGTAATGGTGACCAAATGACAAAACCCTGTAGTTTCTCACACTGGAGGTTTACTCCAGTCATTTTGGGATGGAATTGAGTGCTGTGTAGCACTTTAAAGTCAAGCCGCATCTGTCATTTTCACAATACTCCACGACACTTCTTCAAACTGTGAAGCAGTGCATGGAATGAAGTTCAAAGTGAATTACAAAAAACTTCCACTTTCATCATCATCGTGTTGCGTTTGTTCTCCCTTGTGCTGGAAAGCTGGAAAAAGGGCGGTGTTTCTCCTGGAACTGGGGGAACGTGTGTCAGAGAAATGAGGGTGAGTTGCATCATCTGGTTGACGGGACATGTCGGATGATGTGCGGAAATGAAGGAAATGACACACGGGCATTCGTACTGAATGTTAGCGAACTGAGAGGAAAGTAATGATCCATCCTTGTCACTTTTGAATCTGGAATGGTCGGAGGTAGTGTTGACGAATGTCAAAGTGTGGTCAAAGGGTACGAAAAGTCTACAAAGTGACAAGTGACGATTTTGAGACTGAAGTAAATGTCCGGAAATTCTTAAAATACAATAGTGTGCACGTACTAAAAAATAATTGACTTAGTGCTTAAGACTTTTTAATCTTTGAAGAAGAAAGTTTTTGAGAAAAACATCACTTTCACGTGATTATATGTCTTCCCGTAAATTGACGGACACTTTTTAAAGCCCCTTTTAAGGATGTAATCATGAGCGACGGAGTCACGAAGTAAAATGTCAGGTACAAGATGCTCTTCAGCCACAAAAGTGACAGAAGAGATGATTACGTTCAAAGTAATGCTTTCACTTTCATTCCTCTCCTTCCAGAGTTCCAGCGTTGTGATAGCTTTTGCCCTTTCATTTTTATATTCAAGAAGGTACTTTCCAGCTTAAGAAGAGAGGAGACGAACGTTGTGTGTACTATTACGTAGTTACTTGCACTTTCTCTTCTCGCCTGGTGGGATCACCCTCACAATGTAGATTTATACTCTAAACCCTTTTTTTACCCCCTGAAAGTTTGACAAGAAGCGGGTATTCCGCTAGTTTTCAGGCATTCGGTTAAATAGACTTGTACAGTCGAGAAACGAAGCGAATGCCTGTTTGAGATGTGGACGGTGGAACAGCAGTATGGAATGATGTAGGGAAACGATGAAGATAAGAGAGCCGTTTAGTGCACCGGAATCCAGAAAGATCTCGAATTCGGAGAAGATGACTGTATTGAGAAGTAAAAGCAGAAGCCAAAAAGGGCCTTATGATCTACAAGCGACATAGGAAATAATGGCACGTGCTCCTCTCCGAGAAAGGGTGTGGTATTCTAATGTCGAGCTACATTTTCCGGTTGCATCTGCGGCCAAAACCATAATCTCCGCTTATGCAGACCATAACTGCATATTTTATCAAACCAATAGTCCTGAACCTGGTTCAATACGCACGTTTTACCCGTGTCCCACGAAAAACTTTTTCTTGGCATTTCTAAAACTGTCTACTTTTCAAGTTCTCCATTTCTCAGCTTCTACTTTCATCAAAAACACCAACAAAATGAGCATGACATGAGCAATCTCAACAAAAAACCTCTTTCAACCACTTCAAAATTACTGTATAGTCCCGTATAAAGCGTCATCTTGAAAAAAACCGAAAAATGTGCTTGTACATGCACTCATAAACTCAAAACTCTGAGCATTCCCTTTTGTCACAGTCGTTAGGTTTGTGTCACAGAATCGGATTTCAGCGGCCTTTTTTTCTTAATTCCAACAAAACTTTGGGTCTTTAAGAGAAAAGACACGCACTTTCACTCTTCAATTTATTTTTTTCCGGTTTCTTTCCCCGTCGTCACTTCAACGAGAGTTTTGCTTTGCGTTGTTATCATTTCAAATCTAAAGCCCCGGTTATCTCTCCAGCTTTACGCGTTCTTAGACTGTCTTTACAAAACAGCTTGATGTTTATGAGAGGTTTCTACACTATTGTGAGTAATGAAACGTATTCAAGTCTTTTTGTACTTGAAAGACCCGTTTCTTCTTCTTTTATTTGGCACATTTCTTTGTACTTTCCAAACGACCGACGCAGATGAGCTCAGAAAAATCTCTCAGCTAAAGTTTTATGGTTGAAACTCTTCTGTGTTTCTTTTACTACAAAAAAATCGTACGCAATGCATTTCAAGTAGCAATAGTAAAAGTTGAAAAGCTTTTTCCCCATTGTTCACTGTGCTAAACGTGAAATAAAAGTTTTTTTCTTTCTCTGTCGTTCCCACTTGCAAGTCGCAAGTCTTTGTCTACGAAAATTGAGCCATGTATACAAAGAAGGGTACAGAATGGTCACATTTTTCATCAAAGTTTGTTTGTCAATTGGTTAGCGTAATCAAGTTGGGATTCCATTAATGAATTCACCCGGGATTTTTTCGGGGGGAAACAAAAAAGTCCTTTAAGAAACGTGAAATGGAATCAAATGATTTTGATCCGGAGAAAAGGTTAGAGTTTTAGAGTTGCAGCTTAAAACAACGTTACACTAATCTAATTTAAGGATATCAATTTGCATCCCGCAGTGAAGAAGAAGAACGACAAAAATCTCCACTACAACCCGGGCAATTGTAATTGATACGGGAGAAGGGGAGAAATCAAAAAAATCTGTGCTGGAAAGTGGGAATCGTCTTCATCCCTAAGCACTTGGAGGCACTCGATAGGAATCAACAAATTAAATCTTAATGTTCTCCATTCCTTACGAATGGTTTCCTTGCTCCATTCTTTCGCAATAGGGAAAACGAGCAGAATCCGATTTGCCTATAATGCAAATGCATTTGGAGAATTATAAGTGCTGCTGTATAATAAATAATCGATGCGCATTTCTCCAGAGCTCAAAAAGTGAGCTGGAAAGACCCGAAAAACGACAGGGGGTCCTCTTGATTCTGTCGTCACCGAATCGGGTAGCGATGATTCAGAAATAAGTGGTGGCCCAGCCAGGGACACAAAGGGAATGAGGGAATTATTATATGCCTTTTGTTGGGAAATGCTTGCATCATGATCTCCGACGCTTTCGAGTCCCTTCTCCAGCATCCGTGCCCCTTGCTGGAGAACATTAAAGGTCTCGTTTTCTGTTATACCAAACACATATCCTTTCTTGTTACAAGGTCCCTTTTCTCCTGCTTTGAATCATCGGGAAATCTCGGATGAGGAATAAGGGTGGACTTCTCTTAGACTTGATCCCTTCCACGAGTGAATCAATGAATCCACCAGCACTTTGCTCAAGATGGATGTGACAATACTTAGCTTACACCACCCTCAATAACAAAAAATAGGGGAACTAGTCAAAATTCCCTTTAACTTGTGCCATGCCGCAGAAACCGAGCTGGAAATTGTGTTATATTGAAAATGACATGTTAAGTAATGTATAAGCATACTAAAGTAGAGATTTTTTGAAACCCTACCCTTTCTCAAACATCCCATTTTGCTTTATTATGCTCCATGCCACAGGAACAAGACCCTCTTCAATGTAGGATGTGCTCCGTCATCCGTACTTTTCACCATGTGACAGACGGTTTTGACATTTGACGGGAGTGGCGGCCTGGCGGTAGCCGAAAAGGGTATTTGTCATTTAATGAGATGCTCTAAAACTCAAAGTTGTAACAAGTCAGTCATGCTTACGCCAGTTTAATAATAGAAACCCTCCTATAATCCTTTTGTAATAATTGTACGTTTTGAATCCTTCGAAACCCGGGTTTTTGCAAAAGGAAGCGAACACGCTGACTTCGACAATTCAGGGCAATGACTTCCCTCTTTCCTTAACGTGACGATCATATTACAATTAGCGACACCGGCAATATTCCAAGAAGAACCGGAATCCCAGGCTCTCAACTTGTAAGGTTGGAAAAGATGAAAAAAGCCTTGAGCTAAATGAAATCAATCGCAAATTGAATTTTCTTTCTCCTTGTGTAATACAGAAGCCTCCTGACATCCGATCATTATTGAGGCATCTGCTCGGTAGATACTGGACGTGCACACGTAGAAAAAAACGTAGAGAAAGAAGAAGACGAAAATCTGATTTAAGGATGTAATAGTTTCCAAGTATAGACGAGTACAAAAGAGATTTCTGGAAGGTCTGGAGATGGGTTTAATTTTGTTCCGTGCTGCTTGTAGAATGAAACGGGTTTTTCCTTTCACAATCCACTCCTTACTTTTCCCTGTGACTTTGACCTTAACACAATGAAGTGGATGAAGTGAATTCCCGATTTTTCCAGAGAGGAAAAGAGTAAAGTACAAAGTCAGCTAAGGAAGTGCGTGAAATACAACACGTCTGGTAAAGATTTGTGACTTTTCTGTCCAAGACTCATTTTCAATGGTGATCCAACCCAATCCATAGTCTTTATAAAAAATTCAACGAAAAAGGAGAATCTTCGGGATTTTTTTGTTCTTGTCTTACCTTTACAAACTAATCTGCTCAATTTACCATGAGGAAGATTTACCACGCTCAAAAAACCGAGGAATCCGATGTCGGTGCAATTGCACGCAACTGCATAGTACTGACTTGAAGGTAAATAAACACGCATCTTTTCAGCGTTCAATCTTCTGACTAGAGACTGACATTGTCGGTGCATCCGGAATAAAGAGAATCTACCCGGCACGGGTTACCCGGTAGAGTGATAGAACGTGTGTCACTCAGCCCACACTTGTCTGGGAGTCGTCCTTTACCTTTAACCAATTTGTTTTATTCTGTCACTGTCAAAGTGAGATAAAAGACACACCTAACGTAACAAGCCGTAAAGGCGGATAAAGTCAGAAAAAACCCGGGTAAGATGACTCTTTCCTAACAATCCTTATATGTGCAATTTCCCAAGGAATCTTCTCATGAGAGAGAAAACCCTAATACACGAGATGAGGAGGAACACTCCAAATTCACCGACGACGGGAAAGTGACAGGCAACAATTCAAAAAGGACTGTTCCAGGTCTTTTTTCTGGACAATCTCTTTCCTCCTCCAAGTATTAAGCCATGCGTGGAATTTCCTCTTGCATTCAGCTCACAAACATACTTTGGAATTGATCCATAGTTTTGTGCAATACCAGACGACATTGACATCCCATTTTGGACCTTGGAACCCCCAACAAAGTACTAATTTCGAAATAAACGAAATAGTTTGAATAACTATGCAGTTTGAATCAAAAATCGGGGAAAGTGACGTTCACACAAGCACCGGGCACCCCCGAAAAAATGCAATCTACTTTTTTTGGCTTCAATTCAATCGTCCGTATTTTATGAAAAGGTTTTAAATCAAAGAAAATGCCGTTATGCTCCATGGAATACTTCCAGTTGATTACATGCGATCAGTAGGTTTCAAAAATCATGATTTTTCAACATCAAATAAAAAGAATTCCGGTTTTTTACGCACTGAAAAGGACCCATCTCAGATTCTATCAAAATATTCTCGTAATATCAGTTTTCAAAAGAACACAAAGTGGCGAATAAAAATTTGCGTAACTTTTATTTATGGAAGTTGGAAAAAAACCATTTTCTGAAGGATTTGTGCAAAAAGGAGCCTTTTGCATCCTTCTGGAACATCTCCTGGAGAAGATGTTAGAACAATAACTTTTCCTTTGAAGACAGCGATTGCCATTGTAGCTCATCCTATTATCTATTTATAGACCATTACCCAATTTCCCATTTTGGTGCGGTTCCGTCCTCTTTCAAAATTGTGGGGCCTTTTGTCTGTCTCACTTGACTTGAGATCCCTTCGATTCCCATTTTTGTAAGACAAACACAATGTGATAATCCCACAAGGCATGAAATGTGAAACTGTACTGCATTTTTCTTTTTTTTCCTTTCCTCGTTTTTTTTGTTTCGGGGAAAGAAAAGAAAATTGTTCAAGATGTTGGAGAAAGCAGAAATGGTTCGAGTTCTCATAAATAACTTTTTTCCCGTCTGTGTATGGTGCTGATGTACGAAATCAATGAAAAGCCATGTTCCCTCACGACTCTTAGGTTATCCTTAAGAAACAGACTCTGGAAACGTGAAACTCTAAATACTAAGGCTAAAAGCTAAACCTTCGTTTAGTTTTAGCTATTTGACTTTGACTCTTAGTGCGGAAAACAGGAAACAAGTCCCTTCGGGCTTTCCAGGAAGTATCTGGAAAAAAAGCCCGTGTCTAACAATAATAGATGAGATTTTCACCAAAAACTTTGCGACTTACCTGCAGCTGGTGAGAGTTTGGTCAGCACACACCATCGCTGCTTCCACTGTGAACAAAAAAATTATTGCCATCACACAAAAGTTGGATTTTTTTTGCGTTTCGGTAATTATTTGTCTTTTCCCTGGATAACAAGAGAAAACTTGTCCAGAATGCGAAATGTTGACATGAAAGAACAAATGATACAAAAAGGTATTGATCCGTTCCAAAATGTCACTGACGAAAAGTTGGCCATACTTTCGTATACCTTAAGGACAAGTAGAAATGCTTTAGTTACTTTGTTCACAAAAAACAGTCTTACCCGTTTTCCATCCCGGAACTTTGCAAAGCCATCGACAATTACAACTTCATTCGACGGTGGGATGTCGTCGTCCCCGCTGCTGCTAGTTTTCACAGATGCGCCGGATTCACTCATAATGACGAATTTCGTCCATTTGACACAGATGACTTACCTTGACTTGTATTTTTTACTATTCTGGCAACGAAATTTCGTGATCAGCGCATTCCTTCTCGTTCACTGTACGTCGCCGACCTGAAATTATGTAAACAAAGGCCAGGATGAGTCATTCATCATTTTCTGATGTCAAGAATGTCACAACTTGTTGATGCATTTCTTATACGCAGATAATAAGGACCCGCCTTCGTGGCACAAGCTGAACTCTATCACATATGGACAAGTTGACACACTGTAGTGACGTCATCACGTAGCCACAGCACAGCAATGGCACGTGTCACCAGGTTTTATCAGTGCAAAAATCAATGCTTCCGGCGACCGTGAGTGCCATCACCGTACCGAAAATAAATGTTTGCACTTTCAAAGAGCTTCAAAACAGTGTCTTTTTGATGACATTGAGCCACAAAGTAAATGGCATGGTTGGCAAAAGCCACTTTCCCTGCTTGCATAGATAATAAGGACCAACGGCAAATGACTGCAATTTCTAAGCGGTTACATAATCCTAAAATCCATTCCTTTTTCTGGGGGTTCCACTCAAAACCGCACAGTTCCCATTATTCTCAACCTTCACAATTTTGAAGTGCCTTCCGGCTTTACGCGTTAACCTGACCGTGAAATGATCGAGGGTCGGTCGTCTCGTCGGTTTCGTTTGTCCCGTGTCAACTGATGGATGCAATCATCCTTAATTGGGCCCATTGCGCATTGGTAACTTTGGTCTGGGCACGAGAGAAAGCCACGCTACATTGAACTCCTTTTTTGTAGATCCGTAAGGAAATTAGAGGAAGAATGATGTAACATTTTTTCTGTCGTAGTTAATGGTCGATCATTAACTCAAATGAGTTATTCAAAATCAAAATTAACTGCAATTATTTTTATAGTTGACAAAATCGCATTTTATCTTATAATGTCATAATAGTTCGACATGTAGACTTTATTACTTTATTATCAGGACTGGAAAACGATAAGATAATCCTCCTGGAAAATACTTTATTCCATTTTTTGTCTTCGTTTTAGCTGGAGAACACCCGCTGGCAAAATTGAAGCTTTGACGAAGTCATCATCCCATTTTTTCCCCTCGTTGCCTTATTATTCGGATGCAAAGTCGCGTGTTGGTCCAAGTCTCACAATGATCAGCATCCTCGTTATCACTTTGCTCACACACAAGTCCCTGGGCACTTAAGAGACCCTTCGGCGAACGACAACGTCCCTTTTTATTGCATTTGTCTTCCACTCGCACTCTCCGTTGTCATATAACACATTTTCATATACAAATGCAAATGTGAGTTTGTTCTCCTCCCGTTGTCTTTTGTTCCGCAGGCGTCATTTTAGTCATCCGACCGTATATTAAGAATATTAACTCCAATATTTTCGTCACGTATCGTGTGTGTCACGTCCGTGTCACATCGAGACAATTTTCGTTAACATTATCAACATTAAAAGAGCGAGCGTTGCTTTCTGACCTAAAACTATCCACGACCGCATTTCCGTCAAGAAAAGGCTGATAATCGTAAAAATGTATGAAAATAGCATGTCGTCATTCGGAAGTAAGGACAGCTGGGAGGAAGAACTTTTGTGACTT
>JABASF010001544.1:0-21094 GCA_019776145.1 Harlomillsia oculata | reverse complement strand
AATACACGGGAGCACGAAAAAGATGCCTCTTGATCCTCCGGATTGCAGACGACCCAAGCGGAAAATCACAGCCCGTTCGTATTCCTGTACCACCTGTTAGAATCCCAAACAATCAAATCCGTTTTTCATGAATATCCAAAGAAAGCAGAAAAAAGCATATAACTCCACCAGTGGCATTCATTTCAGCGACACCATATTGTGAAGTTGATATTTACAATCAAGAACTTTCGACGACATCCTATAAACTTTTTGTGCTCAATTGCTCAACTACAACCATATATTCATCGTGCAAAGAATCCTGGGGAAAATTGAGACTTGCAAAAATCCAAGCAGTTTTCCACTTTCCAGTTACAATGTAACAAGGTGTGTTCGTTTGTTATTGTCCCGGCATTTATAACTTGAGCATGTTTTTGTAAGACAAAGTTAACTTACAAGGGTACAATTTTTCACTCAAAATGGCGACACACTTTCAAAAAAGGAATCTCTAGGCAAAGTTTTCTTACTACGGAAATGTGAGAAAAACTTTTTCTTTTCAAACTCTGGATTTCTGTTTGTCATTCTTTTGCACTCCTTTTCCAGAGCGATTCTATTGCACGTGTGCAAACAACTTTACGATAGGAATCGAATTCAGAAACAACTTTCTCTTCTTTACTGGACATACTTGTAGACACACTTGTGAAACTGTCGACACCTCGACACTTCAATTCAGTAGCATACTGTAAAATTGTCTTCTCCCAATTGAAGAAAGTATGTAAGATACAATAAACAATACAAATATACACTATAGCAAGCATGCACGAAGCAATTCAGAGTCCCTTTCTTTGCACAAGTCCTATCGCATAGATTAATATTCTTCCAAAGTGAAAACTCCAAGGGGTATTTTAAATGGCGAATTTCATGTATTCACGACGAACGTATACAATAAATAATAGTGTAGCAACGTAAATTCCAAGTTTACACTGTAAAAGTGGGCTAATCCTGTTTGACTTCATGAATTACGCCTTTACGCGTCCGCTTTTGATGGGTGCCGGTGCCTTCCTGTGTGTGCTAAACGTGCAAGCAACACACTGAAGACTGAAGCCGTGAAGCCTCAAGATCAAGATACTCAAAAATTAAATCAATATCACCTTTTAGTTACTACTACGAAATGTAGCCCATTTCTGCACTATATAAACACTGTTAAGCTACGATTTGGGAAATGCTTCCTTTGGTATCGTTTTGCAAAATTACATTGTAAAACTCATAGTTAAGTTCTAATTTTGTCCACGGGGTTAGAAGGTCAGAACGTTGCGTTAGCAAGAAGTCTTACTTTGAAACAGAAGAAGAGCGAAAATGGTAAGGTGATGATCACCATAAGCCACGAGAGCATTGTGAGCAAAGCGCCCACAAGCCCGGAGCCGAGATCATTTTCATCAGCTGAAACAAACAGAAAATAAATTCACACTTTTAAAATCCTGTAATTAAAATTTTGAGTATCCAATTTTTCGTGAAATAATGTCATGGCGTGCGTTTTGCATACTATGAAGAAAGACGACTAATCTATGTGTAAATAGTTAATCATTCGCTTCATAGTTGATGTTGTGTGTACAAACTAAACTATTGATTACTATTTAATGATGGATGATGAATTTGAAGAATCATGAATGGGGTTCTCGTTTAAATTATAAATCTGGAGGAGTTACTATTTGAATATTTACGGATCCTCGTACTCGTGCTTACGTTTTTACCCCCTTAGTAAGTAGATTTTGATAAGATCCTAAATAATTAGAAATGTAATGAAAAATGTGCTAAAAATTAATGGAAAATGAACAAACCATTAGGATTAGTAGAAGCCTCCATCGCATCCGGGACTTGAATCAACTGACTGTGACTGTTCCCATTTTGATGGGAATCCATAACCCGGGTCCCACCTATCCTTTAATAGTCAGTCTCACTCCTACCTATCACTCAATGCTATCCAAAAGTTGTTGGAACAAACAAACACTAACACAGCATAACGATATCAAATAATCCACTGTCACTCTTGTCTTTTCTGAGCACAGCCACAATATAATTCACTTCTTTAACTTGCGTATGCTTTAAGCTTATTTCCATTTCCATGTCCACTTGCCTAATGCGACGATGAGTGAGACTCTTCTTATGTGTCTGTTTCATTTCTTATGACGAACCGTCCAAGTGACCCCAAAAAGCACACAGCACCAACTATTCAGTCAGTTCGGGGCGGTGGGTTAATATTCAGACCTTGTATAGGTAAGCGCACAACATTAACCTGTTCTAAACACAATAGTATAAGTATCAAGGGGCATTTCTTTCTCTCTAATTGGAGGCCATCAGGCCATAATACCTACGTGTATTAGGACCACCTTTAACTTTCTCTTCAAGAAAGGCTAAGGAGAAAAGCTCATTAATTTTCTCCTGCCAAATGCCTTTCCTATTCGCATATTTATATTCTCTTCTGTCGTACAGCAAGGAATCAATCTATCAATATATCGCGAATGTTGGCAGATTATAGGCTATGCAGTGTTATTTCTTTTATAGAAGCGTAAACCCGCACCGAACACTAAATGAACGTGCAATTCAATTCTGTGCCTTAATTGTCCTATCAAAATAGCAAACTGTAATTTCACAAGTAATCGATGAACAACGGCCCAAAAAACTGATAACTAGTAATTTATCCTCAATTGCCTTTTCTCCTAATTATCTTGTAATTACTTGAATAAATCTTTAACTGTATTTTTTAAGTTCAATGTCAAATAATCATGTCTCTTCTCTTCACGTTCTCGGTAAGTTCACAATCTAATGGGAAAATGAATAATGGGAAGCTTGCTGACAGGGACAAAACAGGGACAATGATTTAAAAAGGCCAAAGTACGTAACTTCTCCGAACGAGTCGATAGAAACAACTGCGATATGGTAGAAATACAGACATCAGAAATAACAACGCATGCAAAGTCGTCGTTGATTGCCAATTAAAATGAGATTTGAGTGAACAGAGACTTTCGATGTTTTGAGTACTGTGTTGCTATCAATTCAAACAAGTTTCTTGAAGCGTGAGGACACTATGACAGTTTCAATTGAAAGCTTAAAATAGTCCTTGCGAAATGAAGATGACAACTGACAATGAAGACACTGGCTCACCTTTCCGGTCCGTTCTGTTATGTTGTGGGAATCCGAGTGATCATGATCTGCCTACAGTGAGACTTTGCATGCGTGGAAATGCCAATATTTCTTTCCGTTTTATAGACTCCCGTTGTGCCCACACAACCAACCGAAGTGTGTATATACTGTGTACTACCAAAATACCTGCGAGACGACACTGGCAGAAAATGGAATACACAAGTAAGCCAGTCGTTAAGTTGTCCCTGCATGAGTTTGAGAGTTTGAGTTCACCTCAGTAGTAGTGGTAGTGGCCTATCACGACTATTTTATTTATTCAGACCGGGAGGAGAACGTTTCTGAAGAATGGAAGGGCGTATAAAGGCTACCTTCATTTTCATCATCACAACGACACCATGAATGAAAGTCCATACGACACTCTCCAAGTATTAGAAGAAGGACAGACGAGAACAATAAAACTATAGACTTTAGTTCCATGTTCCATCAGTGAGCATTTGTGCTGCTGCGTCACACTCACACAATCATAATAGGTGTTGTCAGTATTTTTCGCTGTCATTTCTTCAATACTTTTTTTCTGCATTGCAAAATGAAATGGTGCTATGTAAATGGAACCGGAGCAGCGGTAGAATAAACGACATTTCTCGGCATGTTTATAAGAACATGACTTATTTACAATAACACACTGAGACACGGCGAATATTATTACATAATGAACGTATCGTCTCCTCAGTCAGGTCCCTCCTGTTCCAATGCATGATGACGATGACTAATGAGATGACTATTACTATTATATAGTTTGCGTACATTATTATGAGTCATAATGGGTCGAAGGCCGGAGGGCCTTCGATCGCGTGCTTACTATGGAAAACACAGGACACAGTCGGATACTTTTTTATACCTTATATAAGTAATAAAGTCTATAGAGTATAGATTTGCATCACCTCATCATGATTAATACGATACGCTCATAGTTTTTCTGAACACGCTGGTGTCGGTGTCACTCAATGTCGATTCATTAGATATGGACACCAAATGTCCAGGAACATCATTGTATGTAACCTAATAAATCCTTGTGTGTTCTTTACTGTCAACAAGAACTGTCGTTGTGCAGTTGTGCTGTCAACCCCACTGCTATCTTTTTTTTACAAGAGACAGTTTTTGTGACACAAACGAATCTCACTGAGTGTCTATTCCGTTGAGAACTTTTGGTGTCACTGTGCCAGAAAAAAGGAATGAAAAAATGTCGATCTTAGATAAATACTGAAGAAACGTCAGCTATAACATTAACATACAGTTGAATTGAACACCAAAAAGAAACAAAACCTAATTGTTTAAAGGTGGTTATTAAAAATGAAATGTTATTATATAAAGGATAAACAGAAAAAGATACAATATTGCATTTTTTAAAGCGCCTCCGTGTGAAAGCGATATAGTCAAACCGGAGTTTAACTCTAGTTCATCGGTGGCCGCACGCACTTGAGAATAATTGTGTTGCTGCCGTTGCGCAATCAATAAAGCGACAATGCTATAAAGGCCATAATATAAAATGCTGGTCCAATTCAATGCTATGCTCTAAGCTCCATTCATTCCATTCCATGAGCTCTTTCCTATATGAAGAATTAATGCTAGCTTAACGGGCTTTCGCAGAATGAATACCAATTTTGAAACGCAGTTTGCTCTTGCCATTTGCAGTTTTACAGTAGAGTAGAACAGCACTAATAGGAAACCAAAATTGCCCTAAATTCGATATGCTCTGACGGCCTTTTGAAAATGTGCATTTCGTTAATATACAGATTAAAACTGACAGGAGACATGAACTGACAAAACATCATTCGTCAATTAACTGTCCAAAAATAAACGTTAAGTCGTTAAATCGCCAACTGTTTAGTTTCAATTTGACATGTAATTATTACTATTATCCACGGTTTGCTTAGTTGTTCAAACTAAATCGTCTGTTACACCACGTTTTATATATACAAAACACGATTATCCTTTACAAACAGTCTAACTTTGTTATGTAATGCTGCTGATTGCATTTAGGAATAATTTACGAGCTTATATATAGCGTTTGGACGACGCGTTGTTTTCTTTACTTGTGTGAATTTAATGGGCTCTATTTTCACTCAACCCGGAAAACGCATGACGCTTTAAAGACTCTCATCAGACATCAGACTACTTAGACACTTTTAAAAATGCATGCGCTTTCTCAAAACCACAAAAGTGTAAGACTTGATCTTTCTCATTTTTACGTGTCTATCCAAACAAACCCAAATCCAAACAATTTCCCATCTCCCTCTTTACAGAACAAAGAATCTGACGTGTCTGATGTTGTTTATGTGATCGTATAGCTGAAAAAACATGTTTCTTGTTCCTTCTTGTTCTACTGTACGCTGATGTTTCTCTCGAAAATTTATTCTTCTAATTGAAAATGGCACTTTCTAACGAGGGCACTCACAGTAACATTTTGCAGATGCCTTTGAAAAAGAATGCCTTCTCCAGGTGTTACATTTTGGAAACAAGGACAAACATTAGTATTTAAATTTTAAACATTTGCGTGCGCAGCCATTGTGTTCCAATTTCCATCCATTACAGAAGCCCTACTGGATAAAAGGCACGGTCTCGTCCAGGAATGTCGCCAACAACGCAAGGAACATAGAACTTTATCTAGAAAATGTAAGTTGAACAAAGAACCCATCAATCCGATCTTTCTTCTGAAATCCGTCACGAAAAAATGCAACGAGGCAAGTTTAACGCTTTTTAAGCAGTCACGTGTCACGTTCGCCACAACAGCATTGTTTGAAATGCAATTGTAATGTTGCAGTCATGTTTTGAAGTGAACATGCGGGAGTTGTTTCGGAGTATACAAAAATGTATGACTGTGTACATAGTGATGCCCGGTGGCATCAAAAAACACTACAGCAGAACAAGACACAGACACATACACCTAACCGAAAACCGAAACACACCTCTTTCTTATGTTCTAACCCACTATTCACTTTCGTTTCTATATACTTTTTTTCGTTTTCTCTGAGCACGAAACAGTTCAAACTCAAGTGGTAACGAAAAAACCAACAAGTCTTATATACTGTTACACTAAAATGTGCCTCGCTGTGTTACATGGAAGAGCGACATGAAAAGAGCAAAAACCGAAAAAAAAATCGGATGCTTTGTTGGCAAGCGTGCGTGCCACCGGGAGAGAAGAAGATTTAACGGAGGCAGCGAAACGTCGGAATGTGCAAGTGGAAGAAGCCAAAATGCTGTATAAAAAGTAGCAAACTGGGTTCGCGTCTCTTATTATGCTTATTGCTTTTTGCTACTCATCCAAGCGGAGTCTTCTCTATACTTATCACATCAGCAAGTCTTCTCTCATCATCAAAAACAAGGAGAAGTTGAATAATCCTTTGAGAAAGCATCTGCGAAGTGAGACGTGTGATTGCTCACTATGATATCTAAATTACTATATAACATTTCCCTCGTCGTCTTGAGGAAAAGCTCATTTGTTCCTTCACTTCTTTCACAACTCTGTAATTAATTATTCCAGGAGCGATGCGCACGGATTATTATTATCTTTCCCTAATTTTTTTAACACATGTAATGTTATGCATTTACGCGCTGTTTACGGAGACAAATGCAAATGAGATTAGTAACTTACAGTTGGAATACATTGATGCCGTGAGCTCACGGATCATTGTTTGTTCTTGACTAGCTCTTGATGGCATCTTTATGGAGATTTCCTGCTCACGAATGTCACGAACGTGCCTAATCTCGACAAGATGATTCAATGACGGTGACTACTGAAATCCGTATTCTTTAGTGACATTAGTTTTCCCGGGTTATCTTCTCTTCACCATGATGTCCCGATGATTTGTCAACCCGGCGACGACGACGCAACACGATCAATCTTCAAACTTGAAATTATTAGAATAACAGCAACTTTCCGATTAATTCCACATGATCGCCTGGGATTTTTTTCGGAAACCCAATCTCAATCTCAGTAAAGACGCTGGACATACGTGTAGTAAAAGTTCTAATTGTCACCGTTGCTGTTGTTGCTCCTTTCAACTTTCACCGTCCTTGTTTTAGAGTTTTTCAATTTTCCAAGTCTGAATCTGTAAACAGTACAGTGAGAATAAAATTAATCAGAAGAGTCAACACTCGAAAACAAAAAATCCTAATAACGAGCAAACCTCAATAACTTCAAACCAACATGAGAACTGTAGGGACGACGGACGGAACCGCAGTTCAAATGAGTGTCAAATGGTTAAATCTTTAGGGAATTGTCGGTTTAGATGAAACAAAATTGTACACACAAGACATGAAACCACATCTGTGCTTTGCGTAGTATATGAACTATCGTTCCGGGCAGAATGTGAATGCGCTGCTCATTATCTCAACATGTAGGATTTGTCGTGTTTAATTAGGTAAAAAAGCTTGGTAGTTTCGTTTTGTTTGAGTGAATGAATAAGCGTGACTCACTCAACTCAGTCAGCTCAGTCAGACCTCAAAAAATTCAGCACGACATATTGGATTATAACAAGCGTTACGTATCGATATTAACTGCCATTTCTCGGTTAGCTAATTTTTGCATTTCCGGGTCTTTAAATTCTAGTTTTGTCTTTTTAGGAGTACCTGTTTGTTGATCATCATCATCAGACAGTGTTGGCAAGGATCTCTTTCCTCCGATTCTGGTTGGTGACCGGTCCAGCCCCATTTTCTAGATATATACCAGAACTTGGTGCCAGTATCTTTGAGCGATAGTTGACAGGAAGTAAGAATGAACCCTTCGTTCCAGCCCCATTTTCTAGATATATACCAGAACTTGGTGCCAGTATCTTTGAGCGATAGTTGACAGGGAGTAAGAATGAACCCTTCGGGTCACATATACAAAGTCTAAAAATCCCTTACTTGCTTAAAGATGAGGGTTATCCAGTATTAATAGCAAGGTCCAAATGTGTAAACTTGATTTAATCAGCTGTCTCCGAATGTTGGTGTATTTTTATGTATTTAAAACACTGATTTTATTCTTAAAACTGTATACGATGTTGCTTATACGTTTAAGTATTCACAACAGTTTATATTTTTTTCAATGTTTCACTTAGAAAGAGGTTTAAAAATTCAAAAATGCCAATTTATTTTAAGAGGTAAACAAGGTTTGTTGTTCTCAATTCGAGATCAATAATTAATCAACAAATCAACAACAAATAAAACAACTGAGTGTTGAGATGACCAAAAAAATCGAAGATGTGCAAACAACCATCGCTAGCCAATTCTCTGCTCAGATCATGAACCTAGAAGATAAAGTCAAAAAACAAGAACAACTAATAAAATTTCTACAAAACAAACAAAAGGAGAACAACATCGTCATCCATGGTATCGACGAAAAGGACACGGAAAAAACGCAATTTGACACATTAGCAGTTGTGCAAGAATTTATGTCTGAAAAACTCGACACAGAGCTGGGTAAAGAAATGGTCAACGATGTATACCGCCTCGGAAAACCCATTCCAAACAAAAATAGACCAATCTTACTACGGCTAACATGTAAAATGATGAAAAGTCACGTCATGAGCAAAAGATTTCAAAGACTCAAAAATACAAAAATCTACCTCAACGATGACGTCACCAAAGAACAAAGACTAATCGAAACAATGCTACGTCAACACAAAAAGGCTTTATTGGAAAAAGACGTCCGAACACACTGCAGAATTGTTAATGAACGGTTAAAGGTCACCACATCAGACGGATCATATGAAACGTACATTGTGGAAGATGGCCAAGTGAAAAAGCAATGAGGATGTGGCCGACCCTTTGAAAAATTACACCAATCAATAAATTCAATAGTGCACTGGAATATTGAAGGCTTGAAATCAAAATCGAAAAACATTTACGCCGAAATTCTTCGTCTAAATCCAACAATAATATTTTTCTGTGAAACCTGGTTGACCGAAATCATTGAGAATAGCCCTTTACATTCCAACTTTAATTTAATACAATGCCCAGGAACAAAAATATGCAGTAAAGGCAGAGCAAAGGGTGGATTACTTCTGGCAATAAATAAGAGCTACACAAGCTACAAAATTAAGCAACGTACTGAAAACATAATTGTGATACAAACTAAAAATAACAATTATGACTCAAGAAGTGTGTTTTGTATACTTTCCCCCGCTTTATGAACATGTGCTAAGAGACCTTTACGATTCATGCAGCTTCAAGTCAGAAACAATAATCATAGGTGATTTGAACTGTCGTATTGGAAACTTTACAACACCAGCAATTCCCCGCACATCACAAGATAAAACTACAAACAAAAATGGAAAGGCATTAATCAACCTACTTGAAGATCAAAGTCTCAAAATCTGGAATGGCACATCATCCTCCGACCCACTGGGAACACCCACTTTTTTAAATGCAAACGGATCAAGTGTTATTGATCTAGTTATAAGTTCCATTGATTGTAGTCTGATAGCAGATATTGCAAATACTGAACATAACGGAAACCTCACACCATCCCTTAATCGTCAAATGTAATAATCAAAATAGTAAACAATATTGTGCAACATATGAAACACTCAAATGGGATGCATCTCAGTACCTAAAATTCAACGCTCTGTTAACTGCGGACATTGGCGAAAGAGAAATTTCAATCGATTCTTTCTGCAACAAGGTAAAATATGCCGGAAACTCATGCAACATGATGAAAACGAAAATCCTCACAACACGCACTCAAATTCCGAAACCATATTGGTTCAACGAGAGTTGTCAATATATGAAAAGATTGACTAAGACCAAATTTCATCAGCTCCGACAATGTCAAGGTGGTTCAAACGAGTTCAGAGATAAAAGGATTGAATACGTTAAAGCCAGAAATCAGTACAAACAACAACAAAGAAATGAGAAAATGAAGCTATATTCCAACATTCAGAAGCAACTACTAAAATCAAAATCAACGTCCGAGTTCTACAGCGCCATTAACAGATTTAGACAAAGACGCACAACAAGCCAAAATGACGTCACACCATTAGTGTTCAGTGAATTTTTCAAAGACGTATTCCAAAACAAATTAAGTTTTCCACCACCCTTAATACCAAGCGTAAATGAAGAGAATCTTGACGCTCCCATAACATTATTAGAAACAGTAACGGCTCTCAGAAAGCTGTCAACTAATAAAGTTGCAGGAAGTGACAGTATTACAAATGAATTCTGGAAAAACCTTGATAATCGTAACCAAGAACATTTGTGCTCTTCTTTAAACGCAGCTTGGATCAATGGACATTTTCCCAATCAATGGTCTGAAATCGTCATCGTCCCACTATACAAGAAAAACAGTCCAATTGATCCTGCCAACTACCGACCAGTTTCACTAGCTAACACAGTACTCAAATTATTTACAATCATTCTGAGTGAACGACTCGACAAATGGTGCAACCTGAATAAGATTTCATCCGAATGTCAAGCTGCATATAAGAAAAACTTCGGATGTGAACAGCATATTTTTGTACTGAATACAGTAATTCAGTCATTAACTCAAAATGGCAAACCACTATTCTGTCTGTTCGTAGACCTCTCTCAAGCATTTGATACTGTTGAACACAATCTACTATGGAACAAGCTAATTAAACTCGGAATTAGTACAAAATTTATTACAAGCATAATGGAAATATACAAGAATGCCAAAGCAAAAATTCGAACAAACCGGGGATTTTCAAACACTTTCAATCTCAACCGTGGGGTACTACAAGGAGAAACTCTCAGTGGAAGATTTTTCACACTCTTTCTCGAAGACCTGATTGCAAAGTTAACAGAAGCCGGGATCCCTGGAATCCATATTAGCAAAATTATTCTGCACATCCTCTTATACGCAGATGACATTATCCTAATGGCGTCAAACTCAATACATCTCCAAGAAAAAGTCAATCTTCTATCAAGATATTTCGAAGAAAATGGACTACGGGTGAACCTATCCAAAACCCAAGTAGTGGTCTTTAGTCGAAGAAAGCTAAAATGCCACCCCAAAGTGTTCTGGAAGGATAATCCAATCGCCGTTGTGAACTCATATACTTATCTCGGTATCCCTTTCTGCAGCAACCTCAACTTTGATAAAGCACTAGAAAGTATGATTCACAAAGCCAGATATACTTTAAGTGAAGTGTTCAACGTATACTATAAATGTCAACTGCGCACATTAGACTCTCACTTACAACTGTTTAACTCACTAGTGAAGTCAATCATTTCATACGCGTTTCCAATATGGGGCCTTAATTTTGTCGATCGCTTCAAAACATTCCAAAATTCATACGTAAAACGACTATTTAAACTCCCGAACTGCACCCCAGTGTGGTATATCAGCATTGAATTGGGCATAGTCCACATCGAATGTCACCTTGCAAAAATCGTGCTTAAATTTCTTCGACGAATCTACCAGAAGCACACCGATAGCCTGACAAAACAGACTCTAGTTCTTTCCCAAACAAACGCGAAAACGGAGAAAAAACACAAACACAATTGGTGGCTTTCAGTTCAAAAATTCTTTCAAGATTTAAGTATTAATCTAGATGAAGAAAAGCTTGAGGGTTGGGATGAGGAGACGTGGTCAAAAGAGACTTCACTAATAATAGAAAAAATCAAATGTCACTTAATCTCAATCGACATTGAAAAAATGAATAACAGCAAAACATTTCTTGAATACAGCAACAACACATCCCACATCAAAAACTATGAATACTTAAACAATAACACCCCTTGGAATGTGACATGTTTTATTGCTCAAACAAGACTTGGATTGAATCATGTAACCCTAAATGGCAAAGGTGCTAAGCTAAGATGTATAGAAAAATTCTACAAAAGGAGCCCAACCGATATCTGCTTTTTATGCAATAGACAAGACCCGGAAGACTTATACCACATCCTATTTGTATGCCCGCATTACAAGCAATACAGGAAGTCAATTGTCAAAATCACTGATTTGTTCAACCCCGACACGTCAAAAAATAGATCGTTTGAATTATCAAAGTGGATCATTAACCTCACCGAAAGCGAACAAAAAACCCTATTCTATTATTGTCAATCCAGTTTATATACCAGAAAAATATATCTCCAAGAAATGGACTCATAATCTCTTCTTTTTTAACTTATCATAACTTCATAACCTTATAAACAATATTTTAACCGTAATTTTAAACTCATAGTATATACAATAAATATTAATTTTGTGATTTTAAAGCCTGTATTAATTCGAGATCCAATTAACAATTTGTAACAAACGTTCACTACTATTTACAATTCGATTTCTGTAATCTGAAAAGTGAGCCGCAAAGGGTCAATGGCCATTACGCGGCAATAAAGAAAGTATAATAATAATAATAATAACTGCCATTTCTCCAATTTCTTCTTCGAGTCGAAGACTTTCGTGTTCGAACAACCGAACCAAAGTTTACCTTGTCACATTTTTTGTCCAACTCTGAAGTATAGTGTTCCTTGATTAAAATCTTATGGGAAATAGTTTGTCTTCTTCTGCAGAAGTAGTTGTGATAAAAGCACATGTCCTTTGCCTGTAACCCTCTAATAAGGCATCACCTTCAAGGTACACACCGCACGAAACGAACCAATTTTACAAAATGTCTTTTCTTCACATTCACATACAATTTCCTTTCTTTCTCAACTTTTACTTTGTGTGTCTTTTCTCAAGAGACTTTGGTGAATGTGACATGTTCAACTCGTGTGTCATGCTTCTTAACTCAAAACTTCATGTACGTCGTATTCGTCTTGTTAGCACACTTTGTAATAATTATTAAATGTCGAAGGTCGAAGGTGTATCCAGCACAGCAGCGCCGAAACCAAATAACCTTGTTCTATACTATATACTTTGTGTTGTGGTTTTACAACAACGGGAAATGTTTAATGTTTAAACTTCATACTTGTTCTAAACAAACATGAATAGGAATATGAAAGTAAAATTTTATGTGTTCGCCCTCGCTAGACACTTCGGAGACAGAGTTGCAAAGTAACTTTCATGAACAAGCGTGAAACTGACGTAAGGAAAGAGACATGAGGTCATAAATTATAAATTGATGCCAGAAAAGCTGAGACGATGAGACATATTTATTATATGACAGTCGAATAAAGTCGTCGTCTCCTTAAAGTCTCTTTGGCGGATACATTTTGCTCTTTACTTTCAAACGTGCCTGTGAAGGAATAATCATTTCTAATGGACTCGGGATTCGGGATCGATGAAAATGATTTGCAATCTGTTACCGTTTAGGTTTAGTATATTCTGGTATTGTGCAAGATTTATTGGCTCTTGAAAACAAGGTTAAACTAATCATCAATTATGTACAAATCATCCGCCAAATGAATGACTGAGATTGTGGATTTCAAATCTCATGTCCTCATGAGGCAATAATAGTGCTTCCGTTTCTGCCATTGAATGTGCCTGTACTTTAAATAAAAGTAGAGTGCCACCAAATTCCAATTTGAGTGAAGGTAGATAAAAAGTGGTTTCCTTTTTTATGTTGTAAAAATGTCTACAAAGTTTCGGTTGTATATTTTTCGAATGAATGCTTCTTCTTTTGGACTCTAAACCAAATTCAAAAAAGTCATAAAGGGACAAGCTTACCAACCACAACTACCGACCGTGATGTGATGTGACAGACGAGTAAGTAACGACGAGGAATGCTTGGAATGGACACTAGTCAATCCACAACGTTTTTTGGGTTAATGCATTAATGGGATGTTAACGCAAATAAGGCAAGAAAATATAAAGGCAGTTTTCTTGGATAGTGTTCAAATGAATGAAAGAAATCAGAAAAATGTTTGAAACTTTCTTGAATAACGCCGTCACATGTAAAACGGAACTGAATGAACGACGCAAGTTGTTCACTGCAAAGCGTGCGCTTGGTCACTTGTTCACCGACTTAAACGTGCACTCGTAAAAGCAAGTAAAAGCAGGACAAAAAATTTGCAAAGTTGTTATTCGGATCTTTTGAAGAAAGGAAGGAAGAACGAAAAAGACAGCTTGCTTCACTATTGTGGTCGTTATATACGTTTGTTACCGTGTTCTTTGTATAGTAACACTATATTATTGAGTTACAGTGTGACAGTTGGGTCGGGCAAATGGTTTCCAACAAGTCGAGCTTCAATTTTTGGGTTCAGGAAAGTCGGCACATGGCCTAATGCTGTGGAAATGTATTTCCGACTTAACGAACCATTAGCACTGTCGACAAGGAAAAGTGTTTCATGTGTAACGCTCAACATCCCCAATTGAGCACTGACACGCAAAAAAGAGTAGTTCGTCCGAAAACAAGGAAAGCTCAGCTTCCAAACCATCTTGTTTCCATGATCGTGTTCCTCGGGGCCACCAGTTCCGTTCGGCATTTCCCGCTATGCCCGTCATCCTCTCGTGATAATTTTGCTTTTCCACAATTCTGAAGATCTCCTCCTGCCTCCTCTCCTCTCGTTCCCGTCTCCGCAGGCTCGCCAGACTCTCTTTCTCTCTTTCAGAAACACATCCATCTCGTTTGGCGGAATACATTTTCCGTCCTCCAGAAACTTCATCCATTCTGTACTCAACAAAACAAAAAGAGATTTTGAGAAGTTGGATGGAATACCTTGCCTCGTCGACCCGTCAGACTTCCCTCATACTCATACGCTCATATACATTCCAAAATGCTCTGAATACTCGAAAATCCTTACTTTATAGACTTTATACTCACAGTCAGACTCCCTGAACTTCATAACAATCGAACAGTCGGGTCGGGATACCTCTACCTCATCCCATCCTCAGCTTTCAATGAAGACTTTCATATCATTCTTTCATGCCGCCACCATTCCATGTCACAGACAGGCTTCCTTCCATTCCAGCTAAACTGTTATATTATTTACATGAAATCTCTCCGCTGACTTTACATATTTATACATTTAGTACTCACAACAGATAGACGGATCTTTCCCGGGGTGTTACATATTACATTTATGTTTTTATGTTACTGATACACCAGAATCTATGAAATAATGTAATTCACTCCACAGCCCTGAGTCCGGAAAAGCCCAAGCCCAGATCCGGATATGTTGAGAATTGTGAATAACCTCATTATGCCATTACTATTTGCAATTTGCAACACTTGGTTCCTACGTTACGTTACGTTCAAATGGTTCCTTCAATCGTTCAAGCGTTCGTAAATTAATAATATAATAATAGCGTAACGTTTTATGCAAAATTATGTGTAGCATATCCTACGGGGTTACAAATGCGGGGAACGTAACAGAAAAACCTTGACACTCAAAATTCGAACAGTATTTTTGATGACAGACATGATTACGGCCATTTTTTGGCACGTCTGTCAATGAGCATTTTTCCGAACAAAAGTCTGAGCAACAACAGCGAACAAAGAAACATAGGTAAGCTTGTTTGTTTGTGTGACTACGGTATATATTAGCAGTTTGAGAGTTTATGACCCAAACCAGAAACCACAAAGGATTTAGTAGTTAAACTGTAAGCTTTGTGCTTTAAGTAGTTTAATTCATAAAACTTCTTTTAAATAAATAAACAAGCATTTGACATTAACATTATGGATTACATTATAGTAGTCAAACGTGTCGAATGCTAGTGTAAAACTGACCATTCAAAAGATTAATTAATTATCATATTGAAAAGTGCTGAGTAACATTGGGTCGGGTCATCGGGTCCTTATCGTTGTTTTGATTTGCATACGAGAGGAGCAGGACGGCAATGAACATCCAACTATATATTACTTTCTTTTCCTCGTCGTATATAAAGCTGTCATAATAATAAATAAAGAACACGAATTATAAGAATCTCAGAAGACGAAGACGGGCCAAAAGGTCACACTTATGAATGGTAACAATCATTTTGGCACTCTTGCTTTGGGTGGGTTTGCTTTCGCTGACTAGCAGAAATAAAGTATCGTTCTTCAAGTTCAGTTCAGAGGTTCAGGCTCGAGAGAGTAGTAAAGTATACGCATACGGTAAACATTACATTACAGTCGATGATGTCGATGTCGAGGTCGAAACAGAGAAAGAAAAGTCAGCATCAGCACTCAACAGGCCCATACAAAGTAACCTTTATGCGAAAAAAGACGCTCGTTGTGTTTCCCTTTCAAGCCTTTCATACACAAGATTCGGAACCTCAGCTGATTCAATGGTCGTTCTTCTAGTAGTTCAACCTTCAGTCTGTTCAGTCAGTCAGTCCAAGGCGAGTGACCGCGGACACGCACACAAAACATTATCCTAAAATAATTAGCTTTTAATTTACACAATCATTAGCATAAATAATTTCCTTTTTTGAGTTACGTAGTGTTATTTTATTTGTGAATCTCCTGGTTTTTTTTTAATTTAAAAAGTCATGTCACATGCGCTTTCAATTTTGTGAAAATGGTGAAATAAGGTTTTTATTATAAATTATTTATACGACTAAATGCTATTTTTCTGCCGTAATATATTGAAAAGACGTTTCAGAACGGCCTCAACATTCGAGAATTGTCACTATCAGTCGTCGACGACGTGACGGTAAATATAATTATTGTTTTCATTACACCGGTTTTTTTAGGAACGTATATATTTCATCCTGAAAGTAGTAGATTTGAGATTGTAAACCTTATTTATTTGTATTATACTATGCATTATTTATTAGTATTATTATTATTGATTATTGTTTTAACATTTTGGTTAGTACTGTAATCAAAAGAAAAGAAATTGCAGTTAAAAACATTTCCCGATGTAAATTACAAGTATCCTATGTGATAGGAATTAATATTTGGTAATAACTTGGAATTACAGTTATACATTCAAGATGTTTTTTGCATTCTAACTTTTAATAATTAAAGTATTTGATTGCAAGCCACCATTTTGCGTTTATATTAAATTCTCAGGATCTTGATACATGGCTGGGTGTGTATTGTGCATCTTTCTTATACCTATAGCTCCATTAAGCAAAGGTCAAAGATAATGAAAATGAAGGTAATAATGCGTAAAGAGAGAAAAGAGGATGCAGTGCAGCACCGCAGCACAATACACAAATGCACTATACACACTACCTATACAATAAACAATACAACACAAGCACAAGTACACAGAACCCAACTCGTGAAATTGTCGTGCTAAGGTGCTTCAAAGCTTCATAGAGATAATGAGCATTTAGGATGAAAAAGATAATCGCAGAGAGTACAAGTGGAAAGTTCAGTTTTCATATACCTAGTTTCACTGCACTGCAGGCTGAATTGTGGGTTTAGTAAGGTTTGACGAATTGCAGCAACAAGTTCACATTCACATCGCTAGCATCTCTTCTGCACATGCAATCTTTTTGTTTCCATTTGACGTCTGCGTCCACGTGTTGACCTTAACCTTTTGCGTATAAAAACCATTGTGGAATTTATTAATTCACTTTTGAGATTAAAATAATTGAAGAAGCACCTGGCTGCACATGTGCACACGCACGTGAAAAGCTGTACTTTTGACTTTGATCTGTTTTCTGTTGCTTTGTTGCTTACTCGTTCTCTGATTTAATATCTTTTGTGTACATTGAAATTTCAATCGTTGATTGAATCGTTATTCGATCGTTATTCGTAAAGTTGTGCTGATCACTGCGAATTGTACAAATGTAAATCATGTGTGCTAAACCGATTTTGATTCGTTTTCCTTCTGTACTACAGTTGGACTATTCTGACGTGAATTCCGTCGAATTCGGATCAGCTCCAGCCTTCAGCATGGGTGACCGACCTTTGCGACTCTATGAACCTTTGGAAGATGAGTTTCATCGCTGTCCAAACGCAGACATTGCGGCTTGTGAATTCTGCAAATTGTTAAACACCTTTTCAATTTTGAACCGGACTTTTAAATTAAGGTAAACCAACTGGATATTTTATTGAAGTTCCGGAAATTAACAGGGTTGACATTTTGTTGACTTGAAATATATGTCGGTATTAAAGTTGATTTTCTTCATGTGTACCTAAATGAATTATTTGCATTGCATACAATTTTAAAGATGAGTTGGTACGTTGTTGATGTTGGTTGGTTCAGAAGATGAGCACGAATGTTGAAGTTGAAAGTTCGTTGTACATCGTATGTTGTCTGGTATTGTTGTTGTCTTTGTTGTGTTCGTTGTGTCCTACATGCCTACATTATTTGTGCAACATGTGTGTGCGTGAAATGCACCTCGCTAGCCTCACTTGCTCGTGCAGCGTGTAGGGCTTTGGCTTTTGCTTCTTATGGTTCCTATATCATGTTTTGGAATTAGGAATGCGAATAAAGGGATGAACATGAACTTGCATAAAGAGTTGTATTATAGTTGTATAGATGTAAGTAACGTTTTGCAAAACCAAGCCTTGACTGTATAACATTAACATATGGAATGTAAACTTTCATATAGTGTTAGAAGGAATTCAATTAACAGTTCTGTAGAAACGAAACACCTCATCTTCATGTACTTCGTTCCGTTCTGGTAGTATACTTTGCAGTTGGACATGGACGGAGATTCTCAAACACAACAGAGAGAGTTGTATATGTATTGTTACATTGTACAGTGTTAAATGTAATGCATGAAATTGGTTTATAAAAGGAATCTTTAAGATACGACCTACTTTATATGATAACTCTCTACTGTTTTGGTCACAATTTGAAAGAGTGCTTGAAGAGTAGAAGAGTTAATCATTTAACTTTATCTGTATAACCGTTGTCTGCTACTTTAACATTTTATCATTGTTTTTAACATTTTATCATTGTTTTTTAATAACAGGGTGGTTTAAGGTTTTCACAATTTCACGAATAAATATAAGGACAAGTCAGAGATTGTTGGGTACGAGTTGAGTATTTATCATGAAATGTTTTTATCGTATGAATGACTCATTTATTGAAAGAGAGTTTCATTACAGTAAATGAGTTGATCCAACAAGTTAGACTCTTTTTTATTTAGTACAGCAATATGCGGCTTGATTAACTTTTTTGCATTTTGACCACAACACCCCAATGATAAATCATAATAAACGGAAAAGAGTCATCGTCTTTGTATTTGATTTGAATGCTCATGTTTGATGCTTCTGTTTTCCACTTTTTTACTTACAGAAATGAACTCGAGACAGTGCGAGTGATTGAAGATTGTCTCGCATCGGTCAATGGACTTCGACGATACGTTGATAAACTAACTCCGCATTTGCCTAGATTCGATTTCGATGAAACTGTTCAAGCTAATGGACATCGAACATTCATTCAGATTGCAAGATGTGGTGTTACAAAATGCTTGTACTTGGCCAATGAAATCAACAACAATAGTAGATTCTACAGTCCAAGTAGTCATCCTGTTCTTGCAGAGTTAGTTATGCTGCTAGTTACTAAAAATGGTTTTGTTCTATATGAAATGTTTTATTTTGGCCATGAGTTAAACATTTAATCGTATTTATATGTAGGAAACTGGTCGACTGGAGTCGGATCTTTCGCGTCCTGTTGGTTATTATGACGTGTCTGTGCGATTTCGCGGATGGGGCAAAAACAGATTCACTCTTTACATCTGATCGAAATGCTTTAGATAGATTGATCTCTATGTCTAAAGAAAGAGTTAATTTAGTCGGATTTCATGGGCGTCTTTTAGGTTTTCAAGTACGTATAAATCACTTTCGTCACGCATATTGCATATATCACTGGTTAGCTGTTAAGGTGGCCAATTTATTAATTTTTGTAGTTTTGCAAGTCGGTGAGAAATCCTTTAAGAGTTGTTGGCTGTCTGATGGCTGCGTTTTCAAAAATTTACAATACCGATAGTATATTCAGATACACTATTTTGTCTCCCGCTGACTGTAAGTTTTTATGTTACCAATCGTAGCCTTTCGATCTTAATCGTCTGCGTAATTAAATTACTATTTAACAATTTTATGTAATATTTTTAGTTGTTTATTACTGGAGACATCCACAAGAACGTGCAAGCCGTATCGCAAAGGTTTGTGAAGATGATCCACTCACATTTTTCAAGGAGTTTTGGCTTGTTCAAGAAAAAGGTTAAACTTTTGTTTTCAATGTGTTGGAAATGAAATACTGCGTGTATTTATTTTTGCCTTTTCTTTTGTTGAAGTTTTTTGTATTTTTTATGTGGACAGGACTTGTGAAGATCATTTCAAATTGTATGGGAGATACAGTGGCGTCCAATCTGGAAATTTCCGTCCCACCGACAAAACTAGTAGTTGAAACAGTTTCAAGAAAAAGGATAACTGTCGTGCCTCCATTCCAATACATTGGTATTAAACCAGTAATGCTTCGCCTCGTGTCACATAAAATACGCCAGGGCTCCGTGGGAAGTGGAAATCCGAATTCGGATGTTGTCCAAATGTCTCGAACTTTGATCGTTCATTGTCACGGCGGAGGGTTTGTGGCACAGAGTTCTAACTCCCATTTGGTATATCTAAAAGCATGGGCTCGTAATGCGGGTGCACCGATTATTTCGGTGGATTACTCTCTAGCTCCGGAAGCCCCATACCCGAGAGCACTGCATGAAGTATTTTATGGCTACTTATGGGCTCTCCAAAACGCACATCTTTTAGGCAGTACAGCTGAAAAAGTCATTTTAGCGGGTAAGAAAAATGGACATTTTCTTTTACATCCATCCTATTCCCATTATGGAGTAAAATGCTAACGACTCTTGTCTTTTAGCATTTTAGTTTTAGTTAGTTTTATGTTTATGTTATCAGTTATCAGTTATCCAGTTTTAAAAGTTCTCTATTAGTGTAGAATATATCATATACACTTATATTCCTGTTTTATAGTTTAATGCTAGCAAGCGTTCTCTCTCATTCTCATGCGTTGTTATGATTTCTCAGGCGACTCTGCTGGCGGATTGATTCTGACTGGAGTTGTTATCCTATGTGTTGAATTGGGTGTTCGGATTCCCGATGGTTTACTGTTGGCCTATACACCGCAATTATTAGAATCCGCAGTTTCACCTGCTCGTCTTTTGAGTCTTGCGGATCCGTTGATTCCCTAT
>JABASF010001543.1:0-21098 GCA_019776145.1 Harlomillsia oculata | reverse complement strand
AGCAGCTTGGAAATAGATTCTTTTCCACGTTCTCCTTCAGTTTCCAAAAATTGTTTGTTTACTTACGAACGCTCTGTATTTAAAAAAACATATAATTTCTTCATGTGAATTCATGTGACGTGATTCATTCACCTTTGTGACAAAAGACAAGTGAAATGTGATTCAATCAAAAACCACATTCAGAAATAATATAAAATTGAGAGTAATTTCATAATACTATACTATAAAAGAACGAGCATCTCAAACTGGAAAAGAAAGGGTAGATTCGTGCTGTTTGTTGGTTGCTGCTCCTGGAATGAAAATTAAGTGAGTTGTTTTCGGTGGTGTGTGTCGAATGAAGATAACTCAATTATATTTCCAGTTTCCTTCTCTTGGAGCCAGATGTGCCGATTGACTTCTTTCCTTCACGGTTGATTTGCATGAGTGTTCGGTGTTCGACTATACTCGACAAGCCGCTTGTACATGTTACATCTTACATGGTGCAAGTTCCAAAGCAAAGCAATAAAGTAATAATGCGTGGCAACTGCATAAACGGCGGTGTTTGCACGTTTTAACTTCAGCATTGTGCCACGTGGGAAAAGATAAAACTCATAACTGAAATAAAGATTCATTTTCATGTACGGATTACATAATTTTAGAAAGTGTTTTGATTGTACATGAAAATTTTGCATCAGTTATTAATTAACGTGGTTAAAGCTATTTGACTGTGCTTTTATTGAAGTTTAGTGAAGGCTCACTCATTTGTACGAAAATTGCATGGAAAGAAAGAATTGAAAGTGCCTTAAATGTATCGGACTGTGAATATTGGAGTTGATAACATTAATGAATTTCAAGAAACGATAACGAGAAAGTCATGCCGGAAAAATCTATGACTACAGGTAGTAGTGGAGCGGGTTTTCCACCCGGGATAAACTTCCCACCGTTCCCTCCGTTTGGCGGATTGCCGATGGATCAACGAATGCCGCACGGAGTTTGGGAACCGCACACAGCAGCCGCCGCCGCAGCCGCAGCACGATTCCATGCTTTTCATCACGGGTAAGCGAAAGTTCTTGTTTTAAAAATAATAGTAGTCTGTTCATGCTTTTGTTGTCTCCATGCCCATTAATTTTAGACGTTTTGAAGTTGCGAAGCATAAACTAAGTGCGGCTCATGCGACTTAATTAGAAGAGGCTTAACAAAGACACATTCGAACAGTCAGCAGTGTCGTAAAGTCGTGGGTGTTCAGCTCACATACGACGCGACGGCACGGCTGTGCACATTATAGAATTCATGTATAATGCTTTTCCATTTCGCGAAATGAAGAGAGAGAGAGCAAGAGTGTAAAGTGTAAGTGTGAGCTTATGAGTTGTTTGTTGATGTTGTATCGGAAAGAACGAGGAGGCAAACCAAATTTTATGTTGCGTGAACTTGAGTAATAAGAGGACGTTATATAAAAGTGCAACTTGAAGCTGTCTCAGTTTGCATTTCAAACAGGCTTCATAGATAATGGAGATCGTGTAGGTAGCATGAATCCTATTGTGCCGTCAAGTGCTGGTGAGATTGTATTGAGTTGTTATATGGCATTTAGGAATGCGCTTAGTTCGGCGGGGTTTTGTTGCTGCTGATCAAATTATTCACGCTAGCTATGTTGTACACTATACTTGTTGCACATTTCAAGTAACAGGAGCTTTAGAAAATTTCAAAAGTGACGAGATTGGTGCATTGTTTAATTCCTTGCTCACTGTAATGTCGGATTTGATTGTTCTACCACATCAGCATTGGAAAGATTGCACTACAAAGTGTAGCAGTTGAAAACTCACTCATTTCATTATGGTTTTATGGCTGTTCCCATCCTTGGAGCAGCGCTAGCTTTGCATTGCATTGTATATAGCAGATTTTGCACATTGTCTGAAGGAACCAAATGCTTGCGTTTGAATTAAGACTTTAATCACCATGTTGGGTTCGTTTTAAACGAGTTGGAACGCTTTGTGTGTAAATTATTCCTTCAAGACGCGGCAGGGAATTACACTGCTGAGGCATTAGATTATAAAAAGTTAAAACAAGTAGCAAGCACAAACTAGGCGCATTTATGATATCATAGCGAAATAAAAAAATATGTTTACTGGAGTGTGTCCATGGAATAGCTCTCCATTTCAGCTCCAGGTGCTTAATGATCTTTCCGAATCTTAAATTGTGTCTCGTCTTCAGAGCTTTTAATGTGCACATAACAGCGATTAGATCGGGTTGATGAGAGTACACAAAGAACAAAAAGGTGCTTATTACGATTGCAAGAGGAATATCATTAGTCAAGTCACAATTGCCAAGTGCCATAGTTGAGTTGTATTTGTTGGTGTATGCGATACCAAATGGTATGAGAGGTGAGAATGAAAAGTCGAAGTGACTGGAGTGAGCGACTCATTTACTTTGAGGTTTGCAACTGGACGCGATACGGTTTGGGTTTTGGTCTCATGGTTGAGCTTTAATGGGTTTTCTGCGTTGGAGAAACAGGATATTAATTTGCTCGCGATGAGGAGAACAAGAAGTGCTGTTCTGGTCGCGGTGAAGGCTCATTTCCGAAAACCCAAGAGGTCTAACTATGGACTTTAATGAAGTGAATGACTGGTGGTGGCCAGACAAGACAGCCTTTCTAGAGTGATGGTTGATGGTGTTAGAATTAGGCGAGATGACCGTCTGCGGGTGTAGAAGTGTAAATGGGAACTTGTTTTCGCCACTTCATCCGTACGTTAAATAAGCAAGGAAAAGTTCCTGCACCTTTTCTACGGCTCATTGACGTATTATCTCATTCAACTTGTCTCTGTTACTTGAAAGAAAAGTTGAACGAATGAATTTCTGAGCGTAGTGGACAGGCGATATGTTGAGGTTCATTGGTGGGACGTCGTAGTTGGTCCCTTGAGTGTACTTTGGTTTGTTCCAAGCAGCTTTTCCTGGTGTTCAGCTCAATTAGATCCTGTTACATCACATTTTCACGTCTTACTTGCATTTAAAAACGTGCTCTGACCACATGTTACGATGACTTCATCATCCGATGATGAATCAATGAAAGCATACAAAATTTCAATTTATGGCAAATTGGAGAATTTACATATAATAGTTTTTCATTTGAAAGGTCAGTGTTTATACAGATTGTCACGTTTTTTTACAACGGCATGTTGTAGTTTGTTGTTGTAGCGTTTGACACGTTGACTTTGCAGTGACCCGAACTGCGCAGCACATGGAATTTTCCCTTCTGCTGATATCCCGAATTTCTAAAATCTTTTCAAAGCACTTTTAGGTTTAAAAAAGATAAACATTGGATTGAATTTCATGTGGGATGTGGGAAAGGCGACAAATTGAATGCTACTTTGCTTGTAGTTACTGAAACGTTTTCAAAAATGGTAAAAGTGCGTCAGTTTGTTTTTCCATAAACACAATAATGTAGTGGTACATAACGACAGACTTTGTTTTTTGAGTGACGTTTGCACCATGTTCCACAAGGAACTTTGTCTCCTGTGTATCACAGAGTGTGGAAAGAGACATCAAGGCTCTTGACTTTTTAAAAGACTGTGCCCATGTTGCTGCTTCGGCAGGAAAAAGTATCTCAAATTTCGTTGTTTGATGCATGTGCAACATCACTTCTTACAACACAAACTTAAAAGTCTAATAGCATCAGCACTTGACTTGAGTTTTCCTCGTGTAAGAATTCCGTTTATTCAACGGAATTTCCATGTAAAGCTCATTCAAATAGTGAAATAACAAGTGTCTTGTTTTCAAGTTGTTCGTGCTTCAGTTTCAAAAGAAAGAATTACTTAAGGTGAGATTAGAAGCTGAAGCGAATTTGTAGATTCTTGATGACTTGCAAAGTTGTGTGCAAGTTATAAAAGCAAGCACAGCACATTGCATTGTCAAAAGCAACAGCGTAAGCGTGAGCACAGGAGGATAGTGATTGAAGAAGACAATGTCATCAGTTAGAGAGGTGCTTCAGAAGCACTGGCCCTCTTGGAAGATTTTTTTTTCTCATCCTGTCTGTCGTTTTCAAGATGCGATGGGTTTGATTGGATGACAGATGAAAAGGTTGAAGTGGACAGCTTTACATTGTGAAGCTACATTTAAACAATACGTAACAGACTTGGCTTTTTTGAGGGGAAGATTATAACAGGAGACTAGGAGAAAACGTTTTGGGTCCAGTTTCAGAATTTGTAGTTAACAGTGCGTACGTGTTGGCCGAAAATAGCATTTACAGCGTTAAAGTCGACCCGAAATTTTGACAAATCCTTAAAATCTGAAAGTGCAATTGTTATTGAACGGACTTAGCAAGAAGTGACGACGATTCCCTGTAAACGACGACACTCGCCGGGGTCATAAATTCCGAATGAGACCCACACTTTATATTTTGGTCTACCCAAGAATGACCATTGGAAACTGAGATGTCTGCAGAGGCGAGCTAAATGGTACTATGGTACCCTCTTCTTACCTATAAAATGCTCCTGGTCTGACGGTCTTGAAAACAAGGATTTGATTCTTCTTTCTTCGCGGAGGTCGATGGGGTCGTTGTAAACCATTCACCGTCAAAAGTAGACCTACTGCAATCAGACAAATTCAGTTTGTGTGTTATTTATGGATTTTTTTAAAGAAAGGAAGTTCGTATTGCAAACGGACGTCGTGCGTTTTAATTTGACCCATGGACTTGGCCCGAGTCATATTTTAAAAGAGAAACTTGATACATTTATGACAACGCGATTTGGATGACTTCTTTTGCTGAGATGAAGTTCTTGTTGAGTTGTGATGTGAGCTTGATGTATTTGGTTTTACAGCTGGACAAAAGTAAAAGCTTTTCCTTTCGGTTAGGATTTAATGTGTTTTATTGCATTTTTATTTTATTCTCTGTGACCTTTCCTTAGGCTCAAGTTGAGCTTAGAATGGATCATATAAATTCATTTGAGCAGAACGGAGCCTCCAGGTCGGTTGCATCGATGTCTTTCAAATGTGTTCAGTGTCTTCTCTTGAAGAAATGACTGATTCCAATCCGGGATTAGGAGATGGGCGTCTTTGGAACTTGTGTACTTCTCTCTCTGTGGCTTGTTCACATGAGCCACAAGTGAGCAAAGGATCTTTTTGAGATTTTTTGGAGGAGTGAATACATGCGTAAACACACAGAGTATCTCAGTGAGAGACGGCTTAAGATCCTAAGGAATCCGGTAGAATCATCAAGTAGTACAGTTCAATGAAGATGCTCCATTGTAAAGTTTCCTACATAGTTTTGAAGAGTCTGTTTACGTGTACTGAAGTAGAAAAGAGTTGTCTACACACGTTGCGCACTTAAGCTCTTGTCCTGGTTTGGCCCTAATAATAATGATGATACTCTCCTCCTCATCCCCTCATTCTTCAATGTGTTTTGAATGTATGTTTCTTGTGTTAAATGCATGGGAAAACTCTGGGCTGAGCCGCACGGACGGTAAATGATGATAATAGCTTTGAAGCATGGATTTTCGGGATTCAAAAGAAGCGAAGAGATACTTCATTCATGCTTGTACAGGCTTCAAGTGCGTCGTGAATGTTAAAATGGTGCTAAATGCACAAACATTTTCAATTTATTCCACTAGTGTTGCTCAGGATGATATCTCCATTAGTGCGTGAGACATTCGTCGGCATGTTTTTATTATTATTCCTATTATTCTTTATTATCATATTCTTCTATTACATAGCTTAAATCTGGCAAACCCAAATTTTTTATGAATTTCAAATGACGAATCCAACTGCTTTCCTAAGTTTTTGTTTTAGTATCATTTTGTTAATTCTAACGAAGACATTTTGTGATTAACAAAGATAATACATAGTACACAGTATATAGCAATGAGGACCTTGTTGCACACAAACGATGAAATACCATTCCTTACCATTTTTATACCTTCTAGACTTCTACCCAAGTACGTTAGTATAATGGTGGAAGGTAATACAATTGTAGACGTCATCATAAAGCAACACGAGATGGGGAATAGAAATGAGATGAATGAACAAGGTTGAGCGTAATAAGGGAAAAGTATTGGCATCTTTATTGACCCGTCGTGCAGGTTAATCAGCGGAACTTGTGTTGCCGAAACAGTGCTAAAGTTGAAGGAGTTTCCATGCACCTGCTGCCCTCGCTGTTTGTCTTCGTTTGGGCTGGAGCTGGAGCATCAAAAGACCAATCCGTCCAGCAGCAAGTGAACTTCATCATGTAATATGTTCGTAGGCGAGAGTTTCTTTTTGTTTCAGCATTTGAGTAGTTGTGACCTGGCTTTTGTTCTCTTGTGTCTTCTTGATTGCTTTTCTGATTGTATCCTGGTAGGTTGGAAGGGTAATGTGAACTTTTAGATGGAAGATGAATGGACCAGGTCTTGGGAGTTTTGAGTATGTGAGATGAAAAAGGATAGTTTTTAGACCAACCAACCTATCCACTTCTTAAACGTTGAATCCATTTAAACTACTCGAGTCCAGTCTGTCGTCGCCTTTCGTTAATAATAGACATGATCCGACGAAATCTCTTGCGTCTCTTTTGGCCCGTTGTAGCCACTTTTGTTGTTTTAGCTTTCAATTCTAACAGCTAGGAATAGAGTAGCACAAGCATGCGATCTTTAGATTAGACCACTGGGAAAATGTCTGATAAGAAGTGGACATGACTTTGTCTACTGGTGCTCTTGACTCCTTTTCCTGCTCTCATCACGGCGTTTAACTGGACGAAAGAAAGCAGAATAATTGTAAATGGAAACTCTTGTTAAGATTGAGCTACAATGCGTTGGTAGGCTGTAGTTACGTTAAAAGATATTCCCTTTCTGCCTTTCTATGGTGCTCTGATTTATGTGAATGGACGTAGTAGGAGGACGTTCATCTTGCAGACGTAGACGTTTTGACCAGATTCACAAAGTCAACTCAACGAGTATTGCATTTGGTCAACTCAGATGAGCCCAACATGAAAATGAATCTGATCTGAGCAAACAAACCAACAAAAAATGCGAACGAGTAAGCCAAATGGGTCAACAAAGTGTGAATGTCGTCCGTTCACTATTGACCACCATCCGTTGCGTCCTCAAAATCTAACCATTAACCACTACAGTTCCAGAATTTACCATCCAACAGTGGTTTACACTTACTGGCCCACCAATTAAACTTATTGGGCCGTAGTAAAGCAATAGTAGATTCCATTTCCGCCATTTCCGATTTTTACAATAGGGTCGATTGGTTTACTGAATCATTTAAGTGGTTATTTTTATCGCCATAAACTTAGACCACTGGGGAAAACAAGATTTGTCCATTTACCTTGAAGTTGAAGTTATTGTACTACGTTGAGCAGCCTGTGGCATAAACCGTTATAAAGTACTATTTGGGTTAAATGTGCCTCTAATATGACCTAAATTACATCAAAGGTCTCTAAACGGACAGTTTAAGTCTACAATCCCTCGTGTGGGTTTACGGTAGATGAGCAAGTTTGCATTGGAAACAGACTCGTTATGTCGTATAATTCACACGTAATTAGATACTGTTTGCTTTTCCTTTTACCACCGCAGGCAGAGTTGATTTGGTGTAAAACGTAAACAGAGAGGCCTAACCTAATGTAATGTTTCGAATACATAGACAAGTCAGTCATGTGAAGTGAAAATGAAAACTATCAAATCTCATAAGCCTAAGACATGGTTGTAAACTTTGTGAGAGGCTACTGAAACACTGAGAGCTTTCTAAATACGTACAACATAAGCAAATGCTCCCTCTTTTTCTGTTTGCTGTCTTATCTTCGGTGAGTTTATATATGCCGCTAAACGCCATACTAAATGGATAATTGAGCTTTGTTTGGTTAAAGGTTAGTGTATAGAGTGACGGACGAGAACCTCATCACATGTGGTGGCTCTTTAGCTTTGCTTTTCAATTTTGGTTGTACGACTGAGTAAAGTGTGGAAAAAAGACGTTTCTGTGTCTGGTAGAGGAAACAAGAAGATGAATTTGAAAAACAAAATAACAGAGACATTTTCCAGACTCGTGTTATTTCGATGTGGTTTGCTACCCTTAAACACTGCGGGCCAGAACGCACCTAATGATAAATGAAGGCATGGAAGGGTGAAGGCTGGTTGGAGAAAGGTATGCTGTATGCTGTACAGACTATGGACAGAAAAGTTGTTCTTTGTTCATTCTAAGATTATTTTAGGATACCCTTTTTAAAAACATACTTTGCATTATACTAAAACGAATGAACGAGGTTTTGTTGAACTCAAGACAGATTTTATTGAGCCACCGAAGTTTTGTACGACAATTTGTGCCATGTTGCAACAAGGCTGATGTGCGTATCTCCTGCGTGAAGTGGAAAGTAGGATTTCATTTCATCTGTTAAAATCAGTTTAGTGAGAATAAGAAGATTTGTTAGCTTTTCTTTTACATTACACCCGTTTCCACTTCTTGGAATAAGTGCTAACCTCACTGCATTCGAACGCACTCGCTAATAATGCCGAGTGGTTAAAGTTTTTCTTGTGTAAATCCAAGTTTACCCAACTTACAGTCATGAAAGGGTTAAAAACAGAAACGGCTTCTGTTTTAATTGTGCCTTGAAGTACAAGAATGTCAGTGTGAATGTAGATTTGTCTTCTGAGGCGAAGAGAGTCGCACATCTGGTTCATATCCTGCTTCAGAAGAGAATCATTTTGGGTCGGTTCGGTGTTCAAAACCATTCTTCTTCGGAAAAGGCTGACGTTTGCTTTTTTACATAGTTTTGTGGTAATTGAAGACGCTGAACCGGAAACAAGAGATGTGGGCCTTTTTCGACGCTTTCCTAAGTATGACTCATTGATCTCCTAGTTGGAAAAATTGATTAATAAATGTACACCGCTAATTTTCCGTCATATAGATCATTGATCATTCCAATCTAATTGCTAATTGAATGAATTTCTATTTGATCTGGAACCAGTTACTTTTGGGTGTGGAATTGTTTGCATTGTACTTCTGTAGAGTGACAACTTTGTTTTGATCGTTTGCCTCAAGAAGATCCATACAAACATGAAGCAAACAAAGGCGTTCGTTCTTCCAACAGCCTAAACATAGTTTGTTTTGTCAAGATTCCATAGGAAAAGAGCTGTCTATTTCTAGGCTTAGAAGAATAAAGAAATCAGAGCTGTTGTTATTTTCGACTGTGTTAAAATGCAGATAGAACTTGAGCATAGGTAGTATCTGATTGTGAAAGGGTAAAAAGCGGGATGTACTCACTTTGCTTGGAATTTCAATTGTTTGGATGGGTTAGCTTAGTTGGATCATTTTAAAAAAAGTGACTCTGCCGGGCGGGTGAAATTTATGCAGGTAGCTTGTCGTGAAAGGAAGAAAACATTGACGGAAGAAACAAGAATACAGGCGGATACGCGTTTACCTTTGCTACTCGAGATGAAACGTTTTTTTAGTAATACGACAAGATCGTCGTGAAGGGTCCAGAGATGAGACGAAGAGCTTTTCCCTCGGAACTGTTGTAGTTTTGAAAGTGCTCCGGACTCGAACCCTGATGATTTGGGTTCAGATGTAGTGTAACTTAAGAAGTACGACGACGACGATGGGGTACAAGGAAAAGAAGTCTGTTTGATGGAAGGGTAGATTAAACCGGACTGTGACTCAGTTCGGGTCTATTCAGCTCCGAACTTCCAGTCAGTTGGTGTCTTCTTTTGTAACTGCATTTACTGCTAAGAAGGAACAAGAAGAAGCACACAAGATTATTATATCCAAAATAGTATATGTGCATTGAAAGGCGTAGCCCAAGTTGACTTGACTTTTTTATATAAACACCTTCAACCGCCCTAATCTGAAAGGTTTTTCAGTTCTGTAAGTCTGTAATGTAAAAGCCAGAGAAAGCGGTCTGGATTGAGCCAAGTGGAGAGCCGAGTCTGAGCTGCTGCTCCGTTTTTAATCTTAATCTCAAGAGTGATGTTTCTACTCGAAACCTACTCAAGTGAAGGGACTTGTGAAGGGGTAAATGGAGCTGTGATCAAGGAATGAATTGAAGGTCGTCTTCGTGTGGCTGTACAGATGAGCTTTAAATGATCTTCAATTTAAATTGAACAAGGATCTTGTGTCAGAGTTTTCTGGGCGTTCGGACGGAATGCATGAGTGAGCAAGATGTGCTTTCCTGGGGTTTTTGTAATATATTGCGTCGTGAGTGGGAAAAAAGCTTTGGACGAGAAAAGACATAGACGATAAATTACAAACTGTTGACTGTCGTTTTTACAGAAGACAGCTTCGCATTTAGCCGACTTTTTACCTAGTTTTATGTCCAGAAGGCGAGAAGGTAGGGAAAATGACAGGGTAAGGGTCGAACTTTGGAAGCATTGTCTCGCGTGTCCGACATCGAGGTGAGTTTCACAGTTGCTCTCTGTACGTAGCCCTAATCCTACTGAGAGTACCAGTGAGTGTTTTTCTCTCATACCCCCGAAACGGACGCCGACTCTTCAGTTGAGGTAGAACACGCAACAATGCAATATGCGACATTGCACAGGAATGACACAGAGGTGGGTAGGAATTCATGGGACAGGTGTTAGTTTCGTTCAAATTGAGTGTTTAAAATAAATTATCGTCTCGCGCTCCCATGGGGCCAGTCCACCAGTCTCGTCCACGGGAAATGTCCACCTTCAACATGACACTTCCAAAGTAAAGCTGTTGTTACTAAACTGACGTTGTTTTTCTTTAATTTCCATCATGGTCTTCTTCAATAACGTTGTATTTGCGCTGGTAAAATTTTATTTTTGTTTATCAAAGTTCACTCATCACTGTTAATCATGCATCCACAATGAGCAGGAGCTTCTGGTCTTGTTTTTATGGGGATGCAACAATTTTTAATGAAGGATTTTGTGGGACTGTTCAACTTAATGAGTTAGAAACAATTAGATATTCCTTTGGAGAAACCATGCATTTTGAGAGATATTCTAATGGATCTTGTCTTGATGAAGATAATGATAATGATCATCTTCACTTCTCGAGATTTCATCTTGTACTCATTCACTTGGTGATTTAAGACTGTAGCCCCATTTTGCTTACTTGTATAACAATGTAATCCTCTAGAAACTTTCCTTTTGTCGATTGAGCAACGGCTGGCCTACGCGTAATTGTTGAGAAGTTATGCTTTGTAGGATGAGTTTGTGTGCATGTAAATGTAATCGTTGATGACGATGACGCCTGGGAATGACTGTCTATGAAATGTGCAATGCAACAACTGAGAGACGTGGACGAGAATCTGGAAAAGTTGCAAATGTAAAGTGCAAGTGGCAAGTTACAACTTTTGGCGAAGTAGTACGTACTACTATGCAAAGGACGTCATAATTGTGGAGGAGAAGTGCAAGCCTGTTAGTCTCTGGGCAAGGTGAGGTAATTACGTATGACGGGCAGAGGAAGACGTGTTGTGCTATTGATAAGGGACGAGAAGAGGCCGCACCATCCAGGCTCGAAATGGGATGTCGGGTTGTAATGAAAATGTTGTTGCAAGTCGAGGTGAGATGTTTGGAGTTTGCTAGCTGAGCTTGTCTCACACGGCCACTTTGTTGTAGTCTTCTTCTTTCTGCTACAATGTCCGCGGCGGATGACGAGGGTCTTTTTGGAAGCTGCTTCTTCTATGTGCTCCTGCTGGCAGATTATTCATACGGACAGACAGGGGCTTCGTGGGATTGGGTAGCGAAGAGGACTTGGTTGATTTTTGTGAGTACACAAAGGGCAGATGAAGAAGAAGACGGGGATGTGTTTAATACTTTTTACCTTACCTATGCGATCTACCTGAGTAGTGAAGCCTGTGATTAAAATTCAGAGAGCGTTATCTCATCATAACTCGACACTAATTGAGCTAAACAGCTTCACACTAATAAATTTGGTGGGTTTTTCACCAAGTGAACTTGTAGGGTCTCTCCATAAATCTATGTGCACGTCGACCTCAAAATGTTGATTGTAATAAGTAACTACCACCAGTGCAACGGGCATCAGAAGAGTTCCAAAAACCGCTCTTTTGGTACAGCAGCTTTCCTCATTTGAAAGAGCTGTTTGGAACGTCTCTGTATGCAACACGAAATGAGTGTCATAGCATAACTCAAGTCAAGGATTTTTCATCGTATTATGTTGTGGGTGTTTCAACTACACACAGTTAAAAAAAATAATTCTGGTTGCACTTCACTGATGCCACACAATAAACCGGGTTCTAATGTGCATTTGAGCATTAGCATCACCATTTGAAAAGCGTTCGAGTCTTGCGGGCTGGAGAAATTGGTGTTGGCTGGACATACTTTCATCTCCCTTTTAGCGTTCTTCTACACATGGGAATGGGCTGGAAATGAAAGAATAGACTGGAACTCTGGAATTAGTAAGATCTTTCTGGTCACTTTAGTCAGGTTTCTGGTACATGAGAAAGATAGGGGAATTTCGTGTGCATGATATAAGCATTAAGTTTCTCGAATGAAGCTGTGGAAGAAAGGCAGGATTGGCCGTGGCTCATCGCCTCGAGTGAAGATTCATCTGCTTTTATTAATGGCTTGGTGAAGAAGACATTTCTCTCTCTTAGACTGGTGATTATCTCATCTCGTCTCTCACTGTTCGTCCTTAACGTACACTCTTTTGTATTTTCTCTCATCTTCTCGTTTCTTCTTTAGCTTTGGCTGCTGTTGTTCCAGCCGCGTCATGTTCATCGTCTTTCCAAGTATGCGCACGAAAAGAAACATCATCTTTTCCTGTAGGCTTTTTAAATGGATGCGCAATGAAGGGAACCTTTTTTTCTTTTCCCCTCGATCAAGTTTTCAAGCATATATAGTGTACTACTTTTCCGGTTCCCCTCACACCATCAAAACGATTCTATTACCTTAAAACAACAATAATTGTTAAGCACTTAATGGCTTCTTTTAGCTCAATTATCGGACAACGCAGTCGTAATAATGACTCTGGATTTATGAATTTAGCATCATTTGTTCGGCACTTTCTTTTATCGCTATATCATTGTTGTGTATGTGTACACAAAGNTTAGCATCATTTGTTCGGCACTTTCTTTTATCGCTATATCATTGTTGTGTATGTGTACACAAAGGAATTTATATTTAGGGAACAAGAGCTACTTTAAGATTTTTATGCCGTTTTTACTTCATGTAGTTATGCGTCCCTTCTTCCTGTGGATATCAACAAGTGGGAGATAGCATTCCAGTGCTTTTTAGCTGCTTATCGTGCTCGACAATGTCACATGGCGTAATTTATATGACTCAAATTAGGTAGGAATTTTCTGGTGTATTTTTTATCACAGAATTGTTCGTGTTTTGACGGGGAGCCATTAAATCACGCTTGTGATAACCACCCTTGGTTTCAGGATGAATTGTCAAGTATTTTTGACGACTTTTGTGAAATTATTTACGTACGTCCGAGAAGCAGAGGTTGCTTCTAGAGAAGTTGTTTTCATGGAGTGGATACCTTTTTTTAGAAGCAGGGTTAATTTGTCCTCAAGAATTTTATCTGAGTGAAGATAGGGACAATTGAGTAGATGAAGCTGACGGGACTTTATGACATGAGAGAAAAGGATGGAAAAGAAGGGTTAATTTAATGTAGGTTTTGACTGAGTCTCAGTTGGATTTAACTGTGGAATGAATTGGCCTGTTGGGACGTATTAGCTGATGGTAATGGGTTCATTTGTTTTCTTTCTACATTACGTCACCACACCCTTGTCTGTATGCAGGTTGCAGACGCTGGGCTCCACTTGCCCATGGGTGACTTTTCTCTTTATAACCTGACTGCTCCTAATGCTCCAGTGACAGATGAAGTAGAAACAGTTTCATTTCAAGTCCTAGTCGACGACGACGTTGCTTTAGTACGAGTTGTTGCTTACGCAAATGTCGACTGGTGGTGGTGAGTTGCTCCACACGAAATAATGTTACTTGTTTGCTCGGTCACAATCACAATGGTCTGGGAACTCCCTTGTCGTCCGGAGCACGCAGGGCATTTAGCATAATGGTTATTCTACAGGGGTTGTTGGTTCGTAAAAACAGAGAATTGAGTTACAATTTACTACAAATGAAATGAACGAGAAGATGAGAATAATAGGTTGATGCTTCCTTGTTGAAATCTCAGTGGATTTGCTTGGGTCCATTGCCTGATTGATTGATTAATGGTCTCAAGGCTAAGCGATGAAGTTATGAAGTCCAAGTTCACGAAACTAGGGATGACGACTGACAGAGAATGCAAAGATGATACGACGAACGATCAACTTCAAGACAGTCTCGGCAAGAAGCCAAGGAGATTGAATAGGTCTGGCAGACGGTAGAAGCAGAAGGCACAATGCGAGCAGTCAGCTCAAGACTAGATCAGATGATCATCAAGTTATACGGACAAGCATAATGGCAATATTATAGAGTAAAGGGACATGATTTTTATTACCCAAGGCGAGCAGGGAGGTTTTCTTCATATCATTGGACACTGTACTCCAGCCTTTCAGAAGCTTCTGTCTGTCTCAAGTTGTACTATCATCTTTTTTTCCTGGACAGTCCATTGTACCATTGTCTGTCCGAATAATGTTGAATGTAGCGGATGGACGGACGAATGGTTGGATGATAGGATTGCATAGACGAATGAATTGAAAAAGAGCAATTGCAACTGCAAAGAAATGAAAATGCTCCTCGGACATCAATGATATTTTATATTACTGCTTATTATTATGTAACTATTGTGATATGAGTTCATCTCATGAGGCTTTTCGGAGGTTGGAAGAATTGAGGTGGAAAAAAATGAGAATTACTTCAGTGGAGGATGAGATGAGCGTTCTATAGAAAAAGTCAAACCACCTGTTGCGCCGATCACTCCAGGGTGCCGAAATCAAGTCATCAAATTTTGCACGAAGGAAGACTCTTTAGTTTCTCATTTATTTGTTCAACTCCAAGGAAAATTTAAGGACATTTACCCTCCTCTTTATTTTTTTATGAAGAGGACGATGTCTTTACTTATTTCCTTGATGGGTTTTTAAAAGATTGGTTATCCTGTCCTCCTCTTTACGCCCGCTCTCAAAAAAAGTTTTCATCCCTTCTGTAGAAAATGTACAAGAAAGTAAAACAATGAAACGAAAGAGCGTCACTTTGTTCAACTTTGTAGGAGGGTTTCTGGAATTGGTTGTGTAGAAGAACTAATAAAGTCATTCTATTGAATGTTAATGGTCACATTAACCCACGGCACTGCTTAATATGCAGAGTTGAGCTTGATAATATAGTGTAACCAGCGCATGGGAAAATAGATGGTTTGGTCACTTTCTGTGTCCGGCTCGTATGTTTTAGTTGCTTCGAGGGCGTTGTGAGCCTTCCAATACGTCGTTTTGCCGTTGCCGTTCGCGTTCTTTTGGTTGTTATACTTGTATGATATGTTTCCTACTTCTATGTATACTTCTTAAATACGCTTAAGTGTGCATCATATGCATCCCACAAAAAGTGCGGAGAAAGAAATGCGACAAGTGTGCTAATACGGATACATACCTCCTCGTCGGTTAGGAGTGCATAAATTGTACTTTACTTCGCAGTCAACAGCATAGGATTGGCATTAGGGAGTTCCCAGGGAGGGCAGCTATCCAATTTTCATAAATATGCCCGACCTTAATTTGCGAATGCGTCGTCAGTTGTTCAATGGCTATTGAAGGATTGCCTTTAGGGGTCAACTTTTCTGTTTCGACTTTTTTTAATGGGTTTCCTTCCATTTCGACACTCAAGAAATTGTATTGACGAAACTGGATGGAAAGACTGAGTTTTAATGGATAAAGCATTCAGCACATAGTTAAGATTATTGTAAGGTATGTTTCTTTCTGTCGTAGTCTTAATTTGCCAAAGTGGCCCATATGTGATGCCGGAGAATGTGTAGTATTAGTTAAAAATCGAGCACCACTCACCATGAAACGATACAGACAGTTGTTTTGTACTGTTGTTGTTCTTTTGGATTTCGGAACTTGTTTTACTATAGTTTATTGTGTAGCGTTTTAATCCAATTCTGCTCGTGGAGGCGATTCCCGAAGTACGTATGGCGTACAAATGTTCTGCTGACTCAAGACTGTCGAGAATTCAGTACAAATGGAAAGGAAAACGTGTGGTCAGTTAGTCGTCAAGCTGGAGTGAATGTAAGTAGTTTGTAACCCCAGAGGACAGTCTGACTCTGTTTGAGGTTTCATGCTAAGATCCCATGTAATAACACATAAAAATGTAAATGAGGCTAAGAGTATCAAGTATCGGACAACAGGGTTGATGAAATCATCTTAGAGGTATATCTGCCCATCACATTGGGACGTGTTGGTTTCGCTCATCTTCTTTTTGGTGTTGTGCTGTGATGCTGAGTACATTCGGTCTCAAATCTGAATGTGCGCATGTGGGAAGGATTAGGATATCATCTCCATCTCAGCCACAGCACAGAGTTTTGGAAACATACTAAAAAGAATATTTCTCTGTTTTGTTTGAGCTGAATGGAGCGAATGGAACGCAAAGAGAAATAAGCAAACAGCTTATGGTCGATTGACTCTTAAAGTTTTTGGGGAGGCTTGCAATAAGTCAAGAAATACCTTTCTTGGTCGACTTGACCGCACACTTATTTGCGTGCGTGTTGCACGTTCATTTGGTCCAGACGGTGTTCGTTTTCTACGGAGCGCGAGTGAGTGGCTGTATGTGGATGATGAAGTCTTGTCTTCATCCGATGGTTTTCGCATGTGCTGCCTGGCACGGCTGAAAGAAACTATTATGTCTTCGTTTTGTCTTCGAATTACCGGCGGTCCGACTTTTTTGCTCTCAACGAGCGAGTCGTGGTGTAATAATGTTATAGAGAAAATGAACTACAGGGCCAAAAGTTGCAGACGTGGCTGGGACATCCCTGCTGATGCCTGTTCAGTGTAATCTGGGCATCTGTCCGCTCTGATATACACCTGAGGAGTCAACTGAGATTGCCATGAAAAGAAACCCGTATCGCTTTTCTTATAGGTAACTAGACCTGATGATTATTCCTGAGCTTGTGTACATACGATTCAAAAGCACATGAAAGACGGCACAATTTAGTGAGGAGAAGGCTCCCTGTAATTTAGTCTCCTATAGAAGACGCAGGTTGAATGATGTAAAGAAGACTCGACTCACTCCTCGTTTGTGAATTCACGACAAAAAAGGCCCAGAGCTATAATCTGTTGCAGCATCTTGACTTCCAGCTCTCTTCTTCGCTCCGTACATTTCCCTTGCTCTGAAAATCTGAGTGAGTGAGTGGAAAGAAAGGGCTACTTTGCCTCCGCGTTGAAACGAAAGGGTTAGTCACCACTGGAGACTGGAGAGACTCAAGATTGAACGGAATTGAATTGAATGCAATTGAGCTTGAGTTGCATCCTTTTTGGACCTCTTCTTGCTCTTCATGCCGTTTATGTATTTTGATTCAAGTGTGGAAGAGTCAAGTGAGCAAGAAATAAAATGGAAAAGGAACCAGAACCAAACGGATGCAACTTGAAAGTTACGAGGAGCCGAGTGAAAGAAAGAGATCTCTCCTTGTTTTGTTCCCATTCCCACTACTTCATGCTGTAAGGAAGATGTTAGATAGCATGGACATAATGATCAGATAGTGCTTTGGCACACAGGACGGTCATGGGCTCTTTGGAAAAAACGGACAGATCATCGAGCTCTGGAATCTTTCGACTTGCAAAGAGCTGCGAACTAAGAGATTATGTTGTACTCAGAAAAACTGGGTTGTTGTAAATGTCCGACTATTTGGCCGCCTGTGCACATGCACACAAGACGCAAACACAGACGAGATTCATTCGCAGAGGGAATATAATATAGTGGTTAGTTAAGTTAGTTATTACATTAGGTAATGGAGTACAATAATGTGGTGTAATGTCTATTGCTACACACAAGGGAAGTTTTTCGTTCGCCCGGTCGGGTTTCTTGTGAGGTTCAGAGTCTCACTCAAGAGTCTGCCAGTTTCTTATTCCTGTTCCCATGAGGTCGAAAGAAGTGAATAAGTTGTAAATATACTGATGATGTGAGTAAGTGGTTTTGCGTCCGAGTTACTGGTTGCACTAGCATTAAAACTCGGCTTGGAATGGAAGTTGATGATGGTGGCCGTTGCTCAAACTCCCAGGCTGACTGACCAGAGCACTTATTCATGGCGTCCGGCAGACAACGTAGGTAGCAGATACTCACTGGCGTGGCTGGCATGGTTTGTGTTAATTACTCCTGATGATAATGATGATGATAATGATCAACGCAAGAAATGGAAAAGACGTCGACTGGAATGAGCATCGGGGGCGATGTGACTTAGGCTGCCTGCTGCTCTCAACTGGAATTAGTTGACTGGTTGGTTTCAATTGCCTACTTCTTGTCCTAAGAAGTAAAAGCTTTGGGCTTTTTTATGTCTTCAATTGAATTGGAATCCAGGCTATGGCAAGCGCAATGGCACTTCTCCACTGACTTAAATAATAAATAGCCCCGTTTTATTTACCCCATTAACTTGCATTTATTCATTAGATTTACAAGTTACAACTTAAAGTGGATGTTGTTGCAGGAGAATTGATTTCAGATTTTGTAAGATGAGTGTACGTACAACATTCCTGAATTAAATTGCTATGTGGAATATGCAATGAAGATGAAAAGGGGAACATTGTTATCCACCGCCCGAAGAGACTTGACCCTCTCAAAGTTGTTTGGCACGGATCGGTGGTAAAGACAGGATGCCTTTTGTTTGTTGAAGGTGTGCAAACAGTAACAATGATTGGTTAGAGATTTCAATGATATACGGCATTTGGACATGGACTGGCTTGGCGGTTCGAATGGTGTTTTTGCAAGATTCATGCACATTTGTTGGTTGCGTCGTGCTAAAGCTTGACATGAAATCCTCTTTTCCATTAGATGATTTGGACAAACGTGGTGGTTTCCCTCGTGGTTCTTCCACGAAAATGATTAGTATTGGAAGGATGAATTGAGCATGATAATGGGCACTTTTATGCTGATCGCGTCTGGAAATTGAAACAAGTCCATTTTCATAAATCATTCAACCACAGATTGGAACTACGATCCTGATGACGACATTTGTATTTATAAGGAAACTAACTGAAAGAGTTGTCCACTCTCGGAAATCATTTGGCTAGGTTATGATGTGGACAAGGGAGAATTTGTATGGTCTAGGCAATTGGTGAGATTAATGACATCAAACAATGCGAGCGGCTGGGGTTTGCGCATTCGTCGTCGTGAGAAAAACAGGTTTGTGACTCCAATGTAGTATTTACATTACTTGTGGATTGAGCACCTGAACTATTAATGCCCTTACAAGGGTAAAGTTTGTGAACATTATGTGTTCAATTTGTCACATTTATTTTTGCGCAACTCACACTTACTTGTAGTAATGTACTGTGTAGTAAATTTGTTTTTCTCCTGTGATTTCTGTTGACGCGGATTTTTGCACGGTTGTATACTACAAATACAAAGATTGTGTATATAAATTGTAACTTATACCTTTACGATGTAATATGTGTAGTGCAATTGTATTTAACTTTTTATTGGTTTTCGCAAAATGATGTGTGTCGACTATCGACTTTCAAAGATACCTCACCGTGACGGTTCCCAAAAAAGACTTCGTGAAATCTTATACAGCCTCGATTGAATTACCATTTAAATTTGGAATTTGTATCAGTTGAGCTACTTGTGGAATAAATTTGACGCGCTGATGTGCAAGAAGGCAGGAAGGCAGGATGCCTTGATAAGCCTTGTCTTCCATTCGTTTTTTGAAAGGAAAAAGATTTCATGAGCATGAGTTCCAATACAAATGCACTCTGCTATGGTTCAGCAGGAAAGGAATTTGGATCGTGAAATCTTATACAGCCTTGATAAGCCTTGTCTTCCATTCGTTTTTTGAAAGGAAAAAGATTTCATGAGCATGAGTTCCAATACAAATGCACTCTGCTATGGTTCAGCAGGAAAGGAATTTGGATTTGGAATTTAGTTCTGCTTGCTTGTCTGACAGTGCAGTTCCATACACTCTTTGTGGATGTGTCTTGGAGGAACGAGATATGGTCGGGGCAACGGGGCGATCCAGAATTGAAACACCTGTTTTTATCTCTCCCGTAGATGGAATACATTTAAACTCTCTTCTCTCTTCTGGCTTGAAGCATGATCCGTAAAGATTTCTTGAACAGCACTGGCCCATTGCTTCAGTTGTCTGGAAGCTTTTGTGACTCGGGAAAGCGGAGACGTGAACATGTGATGTGATGTGATTATGAATTCAAAGATGAAGGCAATGCTGAATGTGTCCATTGTGTTGAATACTGTTGTATCTCATTGTGAGATGATTATTATTATAAATGCCAAGTAACCTTATATAGAAAACTGAATGAAGAAGTAACTTGGGATGGGTCTTAATCCCGAAGGGCAAAAGCATGCCGTGTCTTATTTTAAGTTTTGAACTTCGATCATCATCAATTTTTTGCTGCTTTCCTATGTTCACTCACATGCATTTTCTGTCTGTCAACATTCTCAAAGTCGAGAGAAAGACAGCGTCTCGATCTGATTTTAATTGTAAAACCACAGTTCAAAAATGCACGTGATAATACGTCATGTAATTGTGACTACGAGACTGTGTCAATGAAAAAAATTAGAATTCATGCACCACGATCATTTTAAAAATGAATATTCATAACTTTAGACTGGGTGAAATGGACACGATGACTATTATTATTTCAGCACTCAAGGTAATCTAAGATACGACTTTGCAGTGTTTTCACCGTTGACATCGTATGAAAAATGGAATGCTTTCATTGAACCTGTCGCCTGTCTGGAATGGAACAAAGGACGTTATTATAAGAAATATAACGAGAAACTAATTTTACATTGATGAACAGTGCAACAGGTGAAAGAGGATATAAGCATTTTCTAGGCTATTATTGACACCTGTCAAATTAGTATATTCAGCATTGACATTCAGTTCACCACACCCGAGACTAAGAGAAGAGAAAGCTTTGTCGCAACTTCGTAACAAGACAAAACTGGGTATTGGTATATTGATGATGGTTAGTGAGCACTGAGCACGCTATGGTTCCCAAGTTTTTGACCATGTGACCACTGACCACCTTCGCTTTGCATTGAATGACAACCGTGCTTAAAAGATTTTGAGAGCACCCCATG